>CM059440.1:8194144-8386644 GCA_030390025.1 Squalus acanthias
ACACACACTCCCTCTCCCTCACACACACTCCCTCTCCCTCACACACATACATATAAATTCATACATATACGCACACACATACACGTACATTAGCATGCACACATACAAATTAATAGTTAAAAACGTACCTCTTTACACGCAAAAACACAGATCAAACATGCACACACATGTAGAAACACACACACAGCCCTAAATACACGCAAAGACACTTCTACAAACACACGGGGTTGAGAAAGGAAAATTGGGCGGGGTGTGAAATTGGGTCGAGTGTACAGTGGGGCGAGGGGTGCGGTAATGTTCCCCTTCAGCTGCGCCGCCGCATGCGCGGTCTTTCGAATGGGTCGCCCACCCAAAACAAAATTAATGGGAATGCGGGATGGGGAGGTATACAGTGGAGGGGATACAGTAGGGGCGGGGGTTTAAAAATCAGGAGGCCAGCCCATTGCCACCCATTTCCCACCCGGCAGAAACAATAAAAACAAACCCCCCATACACATGTTCACTTATATAGAAACACACACACACACGGACAAACATGCACACAGATATAGTACACACACACACACAAACACTACCCAACACATGGACAAACATGCACACAGATATAGTACACACACAAACACTACCCAACACACGGACAAACATGCACACAGATATAGTACACACACACACAAACACATGCACACATTTGCCCATGTACATATACAGCCATACGCACACATAAACAGATTGATGTCTATCTCCACAGGTATGTCTCCATTCTATTTGCTTTCAAAAGTAATCGGAGTTCAGTCTTGGATTTTTACGGATTAATCTTTCGAAACTCCATTCAGACGAGATTGGATTCAGACTTATTCTGAATTCACCATAAAACCTGCGCTGGGAGCTGCCAGAAGCTGGAGGGAGGGGAGGGCTCCTAATTCTACGGGTCTCTGTGCGTCAGATCAGGTTAAAGGAATTGCTCTGCCTCTCTGTTTATTCCGCTACCAGTGACTTCTTTAATTGCACTGCAGCAGGGTAAAGGGCTGTGTGAATCTACAGCAAGGACACAATGCAGAGATATCATGGCCTGTATTTTCCGATGCATACCCGTAGGGACATTGGAAATGCTGGTTTCAGGCATGCGACGCTGAAAACCGGCATTTCCGATCTGTCAAGAATGCTCTACCAAAAATGTATCACTTCACACTTTTCTGCGTTAAATTTCATCTGCCATGTGTCCGCCCATTTCACCAGCCTATCTATGTCTTCTTGAAGTCTATCATTATCCTCCTCACTGTTCACTATACTTCCAAGTTTTGTGTCATCTGCACATTTTGAAATTGTGCCCTGTACACCCACGTCCAAGTCATTAATATATATCAAGAAAAGCAGTGGTCCTAATACCAACCCCTGGGGAACACCACTGTCTACCTTCCTCCAGTCCGAAAAACAACCATTCACCACTACTCTGTTTCCTGTCACTTAGCCAATTTCGTATCCATACTGCCACTGTCCCTTTTATTCCATGGGCTTCAACTTTGCTGGCAAGCCTATTATGTGGCACCTTATCAAAAACCTTTTGAAAGTTCATGTACACCACGTCAACCGTATTGCCCTCATCAACCCTCGCTGTTACCTCATCAAAAAACTCAATCAAGTAGTTCAACATGATTTGCCTTTAACAAATCCGTGCTGGCTTTCCTTAATTAATCTACACTTGTCCAAGTGACTGTTAATTTTGTCCCTGATTATCATTTCTAAAAGCTTCCCCACTACTGGGGTTAAACTGACTGGCCTATAATTGCTGGGTTTATCCTTACACCCTTTTTTGAACAAGCATGTAACATTTGCAAGTCTCCAGTTATCTGGCACCACCCCCATATCTAAGGAGGATTGGAAGATTATGGCTAAT
This sequence comes from Squalus acanthias, assembly GCA_030390025.1. Taxonomy (NCBI): domain Eukaryota; kingdom Metazoa; phylum Chordata; class Chondrichthyes; order Squaliformes; family Squalidae; genus Squalus; species Squalus acanthias. Next base: position 8,196,039 of record CM059440.1, read on the forward strand.
ACCTCTGCGATTTCCTCCTTAACCTCCCTCAGCATCCTAGGATGCATCCCATCCGGCCCTGGTGACTTATCTACTTTAAGTACAGACAGCCTTTCTAGTACCTCCTCTTTATCAATTTTTATCTCATCCAGTATCTCCACTACCTCCTCTTTCACTATGACTTTGACAGCATCTTCTTCCTTGGTGAAGACAGATGCAAAATACTCATTTAGTACCTCAGCCATGCCCTCTGCCTCCATGCGTAGGTCTCCTTTTTGGTCCCTAATCGGTCCCCACCCCTCCTCTTACTACCCATTTATTATTTTCTGCCTATAGAAGACTTTTGAATTCCCTTTTATGTTAGCTGCCAATCTATTCTCATACTCTCTCTTTGCCCCTCTTATTTTCTTTTTCACTTCCCCTCTGAACTTTCTATATTCAGCCTGGTTCTCACTTGTATTCTCAACCTGGCATCTGTCATACGCCCCCTTTTTCCGCTTCATCTTACTCTCTATCCCTTTTGTCATCCAGGGAGCTCTGGCTTTAGTTGCCCTACCTTCCCCCCCTCGTGGGAATGTACCTCGACTCTACCTGAACCATCCCCTCTTTAAAGGCAGCCCTCTTTTAGGCATTTCATACTTTCCTTTTTGCCGCCTTAGGTGTTGATTGAGGGATAAATATTGGCCAGGACACCACACAAGGCGCTCAAGCTGCTGTACTCTGTTTCCATGCACCAAACCAGTTTAAAAAAAAAAATTAAAAAAAATTTCATGTGATCGCATGTGCTTGAGGTATTGATCCACCTTCACATTGGCATGTTGGAATTTTATTGAACAGGATGGAGGAAGTGACCTCATCTAAGACAGTAGAAACAAGGAGATTAAATTCCTGCCTGGATTGGAGGACTAAAACTAGGCCAAATTTAGCACAGAACTACCGCACAGACCGCTGGGACTCCTGCAAGCGTCAGATACAAATGGGTAATAAAAGATGACTAAAAAAAGGAGGATGTGTATCATTTGCACAGGGGCTGTTGTACTTCGTGCACCTTCGGACAAATAATGGCACCCAAAATTTGTCAGAATGTCTGTGGTGTAGCTCTCTGGTGGTAGCTTAACAATTCTGTTCTCCTTATTTGTTCTCTGCTCACGTCCCACCGCATGTGTACAGTGTAAAAAAATGACTGTGCGCTGTGAAAGTAGCGATAAACTTATTTTCACCTCAACATAACGAGAACAGAATGGGATCCTGAGTCAGGGAATCTGAGGGAACTAAAGAGGGAAAATAATTTGTGTTAAAAAAAGAGACTGAGTAAAAAAGAAACAAGGGTTTCAGACAAGCAACACCCTTAGCTTCCCCTCTTAAGAAATACCCAACTGTTGTGGTCTGCAACGCTCAATTACTCAGACTTATTCATTCTTCTGAAAAATAATCTTGGGCCCAAAATTTCTCTTTTAATGAAAATCAGAAATGCCTGTATTTCTCTGTAATTAATGGCCCGCCAACTAAATTGTAGGAACATACAGCTTTGAAACCTGTGATTTCTGAGAATATGATTTGATTAGCGGCCATTAACTGCACAACAAAATAGGTGATCCCCCATTTTTTGTTCAAAGAGGAACGGTGGCCCCCAGCGTTGTGGTTTCTGCTTAAAAAAAAAGATATCGGCCAGAAAAGCTGAAAAAGTCGATTAGTATTGACACATTTCCTGCCTCCCTTCAACCTCTGAAAAGGCTGTTGTAGTGTCCGGCGTCCTTTTAAATCATATTCTAGTTACCTGTCACAGCTTGAGAAATAGAACATGCACCACATTGTGATCTCAGAGGCATCAATTTTGCACGTCATGTTCAAATGAAGAAAAAAAAAACACAGCGGAAAAGAAATGGTAAGGATTTTGTTTCCCCCAAGACTGCCTGTCAGAATGGATGCAGACATCTGCTTAATCAAAGAAAGAAAGACTTGCATTTATATAGCACCTTTCATGACCACCAGACGTCTCAAAGTGCTTTACAGCCAATTAAGTACTTTTGAAGTGTAGTCACTGCTGTAATGTGGGAAACGCAGCAACCAATTTGCGCACAGCAAGCTCCCACAAACAGCAATGTGATAATGACCAAAATCATCTGTTTTTATGTTGGTTGAGGGATAAATATTGGCCAGGACACCGGGGATAACTTCCCCTGCTCTTCTTCGAAATAGTGCCATGGGATCTTTTACGTCCACCCGAGAGAGCAGACGGGGCCTCGGTTTAACGTCTCATCTGAAAGACAGCACCTCCGACAGTGCTGCACTCGCTCAGTACAGCACTGTCAGATACTGTGCGGAATTCTACTTTGAACTTGAAGAAAGCTACATAAGGGAGAGAAAGAAAGAGGAAGAGAGCAAGAGAGATAAAAAGGAACCGATAGAAAGAAAGAGAGAGCAAAGATAAAAATAGTGGGAATAGGTAAAGAGATAGATAGAAAAAGAAAAGGATAGCTGGATAGCTAGAGGTAGATAGATAGACAAGCTAAAGATAGATAAGGATAGAGAAAGTAGCACAGAATGATAGAGGTAGAGCAAAGAGGGTATTACCTTTAAAATTAGAGCTAGACCATTTAGGAGTAAAATCAGGAAGCACCTTTTCACACAAAGGTTGGCGGAAATCTGGAACTCGCTCCCCAAAAGGCTGTGGACGCTAAGACAATTGAATTTTTCAAGACTGAGATTGATAGATTATTATTAGGTAAGGTTATAAAGGGATATGAAACAAAGACAGCTAAATGGAGTTGAGGTACGGATCAGCCATGATCTAACTGAATGGCGGAACAGGCTCGAGGGGCTGAATGGCCTCCTCCTGTACCAATGTTTCTAGAATTGATGGGGATAGAGTCGTCGTGAGATAGAGCAAGGGATAAAGACAGCTACAGAAAAGAAAGTATACATCTATCTTTAAAACACATGATGTGGAGATGCCGGTGTTGGACTGGGGTGGACAAATGTGAGAAGTCGCACAACACCAGGTTATAGTCCAACAGTTTTATTTGAAATCACAAGCTTTCGGAGCGCTGCTCCTTCGTCAGGTGAGGTGAAGAGATGCATATAGGCACAGCATATGTAGTCAGAGAACACTGCCAGATGATTACAGTTAATCTTTCTAACTGCCCTTTATCACACGGCCGTGATTATCTCTCTGCCGAGGTGTGATAAAGGGCAGTTAGAAAGATTAACTGTAATCATCTGGCAGTGTTCTCTGACTATATATGCTGTGCCTATATGCATCTCTTCACTTCACCTGACAAAGGAGCAGCGCTCCGAAAGCTTGTGATTTCAATTAAAACTGTTGGACTATAACCTGGTGTTGTGCGACTTCTCACATTTAAAACACACATGCATATATATATATATATATATATATTATATTATATTCTATGGAGAGAGATAGCTAATAGATAGAACGATAGCATACTGCTCCTAGGCCTGACCAAGGTGGCCATTAACAGGTCCAGGCAACGAACGGTCGACAAGGTCGTTCGGCCCGACTGCCTGCCTCTCTTCTATGTTCGTGCCCAGGTGTCCCTGGAGATGGAGCATGCAGTGTCCACCGTTGTGGCCTTCCGCGACTGGTGGGCACCGGGTGGGGGGGGCGGGGGGGGGAGACTGGAGTGCATCATCACCCCCAGAAACAAAATTTTAATTTAATTTGTTACAGTTCCATTCAAAGTTTTTTTTGTTTAATTTACAGTTTATGGGTTGTACCCCTTTCTACCTCCTAAACTGGTCATTTGCATAATTAACAAGAAGTAGAAGGATAGCATGGACGGACATCTTAATATTATAATTATAAGGAGGGAGGCTGTTGACTCAGGCAGGCTTAAATCTGACCAAACAACAGAATAAAAGATGGCTGGGGATACGCCACAAGGCCGAGACACAGTTGAGGTCTGATTCCATCATAAGGTCAGAGGGCGAAGCTCACGCACTTTATGCTGCTCTCAGGACTCTGGGACGACATTGCTTTCAGCCGTCTGCTCTCAGACAACCATTGGTGCACTTCCCCATTCAAGCTTTGCTGTTTGGGTTTGTAATTTCTGTTGACGCCTCCTTCAGTCAGATATCACATGGTACCAGCCAAGCAGCTTACAAAAAAATAACAAGCGATCTTGTCATCTGACAGGAAGGGTCAGTTTGTATTCAAAAATAATCCATCGTGTTCCCAGTGACTGGCGCTCCTTAATGCCAGGTGCTTCCTATTATGATGGTAATTAGGCGGACCCAAGGATCCGAAGTGGTGATCAGACTACTTTCCGTCGGCAGGAAACGAATCATGCTCCATCAGTATTCTGCTTAGAACTTTGCCCGAGCAGAAAATGTGCAGCAAAGTGTCCACTACTGAGGTACTGAGGCCTGCTGGTGTGGCTAGCATAAAGAAAGACAGACTTGCATTTCTATAGCGCCTTTCATGACCACCGGACGCCCCAAAGCGCTTTACAGCCAATGAAGTACTTTTTGAAGTGCAGTCACTGTTGTAATGTAGGAAACGCAGCAGCCAATTAGCGCACAGCAAGCTCCCACAAACAGCAATGTGATAATGACCAGATAATCTGTTTTTGTGATGTTGGTTGAGAGAGAAATATTGACCAGGACCCCTGCTCTTCTTCGAAATGGTGCCATGGGATCTTTTACGTCCACCTGAGAGAGCAGACGGGGCCTCGATTTAACGTCACATCCGAAAGACGGCGCCTCCGACAGTGCAGCACTCCCTCAGTACTGCACTGGGTGTGTCAGCCTAGATTTGTGTGTTGAGGTAGTGCTCAGCATAGCTGCGCTGAGGTGGAGTGTTTAGATAAGACCGTTACTGGCTTTAAGCACTTTGCCACGTCCGGCGGTCATGAAAGGCAGAAATGCAAGTCTTTCTCTTTCATTTCTTTTACTTAAAGCTGACTCTGCTCAAAGATGTCTCCATGCAACACTGCCCCTTTAAGAAAACTCAGACAGGCACTGCCAGCCATTAGCTATGTGTTACCCGGCAACAGCTAAGCACGCCAGTCAATTCTCAGGAGAGCCCAGAACTAGGGTGAATAATTTGCGGATGCTGCCAGGGAAATTTGGCGCGCACCTCCATCGATCTTCTGCCATCCCCTAACACACTGCAACAGAGTGGAAGCCGTCTATCTTGAGACAGAAGTTTGCACATCCTTAGCAAAAGCTGATATAGTTAATGGCACCTAAGACATGACAGCAAGTCATAAATGGTGACCTGCTGTGTGTTTTCCAGCATTTCATGCTTTTATTTCAGACATAACTGCTGCAGAGTTATTCAGGAGCTGATATAGTGCTGATAAAAGCAGCAATGATTTCATCGTCTGGTGTCTGATGCCCACAATAAGAAATGCTGGAAGCCCAGGAGGAGAGAAGCGCAGTCACAATAACAACAACTTGTATTTATAAAGCGCCTTTAATGTAGTAAAACATCCCTGTAAAGAGAAAATGGAGTGAATTGTCTCTTCAGTGAAGTTGTTCGACCGGCTATTTCCACCCTTCAGAAAGTCAAGGACAGAATAGTGTCGCTCATGCTGTAATGCCACCTCTCACAGCAGCAGACATCACAGAAACATATATTGTGTATATATAACATAATTTTGTTCCTGATGTTACAGCTAAAGAAAGAAAGAAACTTGCATTTCTATAGCGCCTTTCACGACCTCAGGACATCCCAAAGCGCCTTACAGCCAATGAAGTACTTTTTGAAGTGTAGTCACTGTTGTAATGTAGGAAACGTGGCAGCCAATTGGCACTCAGCAAGCTCCCACAAACAGCAATGTGATGATAAGAACATAAGAAATAGGAGCAGGAGTAGGCCATTCGGCCCTTCAAGCCTGCTCCGCCATTCAATGAGATCATGGCTGATCATCGACCTCAACTCCATTCACCGGCCTTATCGCCATATCCCTTGATGCCCTTACTAGTCAGAAATCTATCGACTTCTGTTCTGAATATACTCAATGACTGAGCCTCCACAGCCCTCTGGGGTAGAGAATTCCAAAGATTCACCACCCTCTGTGTGAAGAAATTTCTTCTCATCTCAGTCCTGAATGGCCTACCCTTTATCCTGAGGCTGTGGCCCCTGGTTCTAGACTCCCCAGCCAAGGGAAACATTCTCCCAGCATCCACCCTATCAAGCCCTGTAATAATTTTGTATGCTTCAATGAGATCCCCTCTCATTCTTCTGAATTCAAGAGAATACAGGCCTAGTTTACTCAATCTCTTCTCATACGACAGTCCCGCCATCCCAGGAATCAATCTCGTGAACCTTCATTGCACTCCCTCTATGGCAAGTATATCCTTCCTTAGGTAAGGAGACCAAAATTGTACACAGTACTCCAGGCAATCTGTTCTGAAGACTTGAGAAGGCCCCACTAACAAAGCCTTGGTCAAAATAGCCAAGTATCTGTTTCACGCTGCAGTCCCTAACACTAGCCCTTCCTCTCCCTACTAGTCCATTAAATATACCCCATTTTATCCAGGGTCCATCCACATTATAATTATACAGACTTTCAGATCGGACATTAATCTGACTTACCCAGGTGCCTGTTCAGGTGGATGTAAAGGATCCAATGCTATTTTTTTCCAAAAGAACAGCAGGGAGTTTTCCCTGTGTCCTGACCAATATTCATCCTTTTGGGGGGTGCACGGCCCCTTTTAGGGGGTGCACGGCCCCTTTTAGGGGCTGCGCGGCCCATTCAAAATACCGCCCTTTTACGCATTGAAAAGCCGGCTCGTTGGAGGTCCAGAGAACCACACGGCCGGGCAATTTAAAGGGAACATTGGTCCTTAGCCTGACCAATATTCATCCTTCAACCAACACCACCAATCCAGATTAGCCGATCAGTTATCCAATTGCTGTTTTTGGGACCTTGCTGTGGACATATTAGCCGCCACATCTGCCTGCAAAACAACAATGACAACATTTCAAAGGTAATTCATTGGCTGTGAAGAGCTTTTGGATGTCCTGAGGACACGTAAGTTGCTTTGTGAATACCAGTTCTTTCTTCCTTTCAGCGATACCAACCACTGTTAGCTTTCCCAATCATATGCGATTCCCCTCCCCTGATTCTTTCTCCGGTAAGTATCTAGCCGATAACTTCCTCAACCGAAATGGCCTCAGTGGCTTTCTTCAGAGACTAAGCAGCCATGAGAACTTCCTCAGCCAAGCTCGGACCAATGACATTCTTTTAAACACTTCCTGCTAGTATTTCCCCTAACCAACTTCCCCAATGAAACGTGCACTTGACAACTTTCTGAATTACAGCCGCAATTGCAGAGTACAAGAACATAAGAATTAGGAGCAGGAGTCGGCCATTCGGCCCCTCGAGCCTGCTCCGCCATTCAATAAGATCATGGCTGGCTGATCTTCGACCTCAACTCCACTTTCCCACCTGATCTCCATATCCCTTGATTCCCCATGAGTCCAAAAATCTATCGATCTCAGCCTTGAATATACTCAACGACTCAGCATCCACAGCCAGGGGGAACAATCTCTCAGCATCAATCCTGTCAATCCCCCTCAGAATCTTGCATGTTTCAATGAGATCACCTCTCATTCTTCCAAACGCCAGAGAGTATAGGCCCATTCTACTCAATCTCGCCTCACGGGACAACCCTCTCATCCCAGGAATCAATCTATTGAACCTTCATTGCACTAAGGCAAGTATATCCTTCCTTAGATAAGGAGAATAAAACTGTGCAGCATACTCCAGGTGTGGTATCACCAAAGCCCTGTGCAATGCATAGCTGGCCAGTCAGCTTCATCTTCAGTGGGCTCCTTGACCAGATATTCCTCCATCCCTCCCCTGACACCTCTTCCACCAACAGCTTTCCAAGTAACAGGCTCACTCTCCCTTCCCTTTAACAATGAAACTAACCTCACCTCGGCGGTGATATTGCACAAGCAACGTGGTGCTGCCACTGAGGTCATCTTAAACAACACAACCAAACCTCGTGGGATGTCCCCAGTAAAGACAATGGGGTCTGTTGAATGTGCGCCTTAGAGGATCAGAGACGATACAAACTGCTCACCGTGGCTCCGCTTGCTGACCTACATCTGCACTCACTAGAAAGGGATGATGTACTTGAGGGTTTTATTTGGTTAGAATTAAGGAACAATAGAGAAGCTATTCTTCTTCTTAGGCACCGAGGATGACTTGCTTCCACACTAAAAATAAGTTCTCAGGTGACTGATGAGTCCAATGCAGGACCTACAGTCTCTGTCACAGGTGGGGCAGACGGTGGTTGAAGGGGCGGGTGGGTGGGGTGCTTGGGTTGACGTGCGCTCATTCCGCTGTTTGCGCTTGGCTTCCGCTTGCTCCCAGCGAAGAGACCCGAGGTGTTCGGCGCCTTCCCGGATGCTTCTCCTCCACTTCTCCTCCACTTTGTGCGGTCTTGGGCCAGGGATTCCCAGGTGTCGGTGGGGATGTTGCACTTTTTCAAGGAGGCTTTGAGGGTGTCCTTGAAGCGTTTCCTCTGCCCACCTGGGGCTCTCTTGCCGTGTCGGAGCTCCGAGTAGAGCGCTTGTTTTGGGAGTCTTGTATCGGGCATGCGGACGATGTGACCCGTCCATCGGAGCTGATCGAGCGCGGTCAAAGCTTCGATGCTGGGAATGTTGGCCTGAGCGAGAACACTGACATTAGTACGCCCATCCTGCCAATGGATTTGCAGGATCTTGCGGAGGCAGCGTTGATGGTAGCTCTCCAGTGCTTTCTGGGTGTTTACTATAGGACACCAAAGAGTGGGAAGGAAATAGAGGAGCAAATTTGCAGGCAACTTGCAGAAAGATCCAAGAACTAACTTGATCGAGCTTCTTTGATGAAGTAACGGAAAGGGTTGATCAAGGTCGTGCGGTTGATGTTGTGTATACGGACTTTCAAAAGGCGTTTGCCAAAGTACCACATAATAGACTTGTTAGCAAAATTAAAGCCCATGGGATTAAAGGGACAGTGGCAGCATGGATACAAAATTGGTTAAGACAGAAAGTGGAGAGTGAACGGTTGTTTTTCAGGCTGGAGGAAAGTATACAGTGGTGTTCCCCAGGGGTCGGTATTAGGACCACTGCTCTTTTTGATAATATATTAGTGACCTAGACTTGGGTATGCAGGGCACAATTTCAAAGTTTGCAGATGATACGAAACTCGGAACTGTAGTAAACAATGAGGATGGTAACAGACGTCAGGAGGACATAGACAGACTGGTAAAATGGCAGACACATGGCAGATGAAGTTTAATGTAGAGAGGTGTGAAGTGATACATTTTGGTAGGAAGAATGAGGAGAGGCAAAATGAACTAAATGGTACAATTTTAAAGGGGGTGCAGGAACAGAGAGACCTGGGGGTGGATGCACACAAATCTTTGAAGGTGACAGGACAAGTTGAGAAGGCTGTTAAGAAGGCGTATGGGATCATTGGCTTCATAAATAGAGGAATAGAGAACAAAAGCAAGTTATGCTAAACCTTCATAAAACACTGGTGAGACCTCAGCTGGAGTACTGTGTTCAATTCTGGAAAACCACACTATAGGAAGGATGTCAAGGCCTTGGACAGGGTGCAGAAGAGATTTACTAGAATGGTTCCAGGCATAAAAGTTACATGGAGAGACTGGAGAAACTGGGGTTGTTCTCTTTAGAGCAGTGAAGGTTAAGATTTGAGAGAGGTGTCCAGAATCACGATAGGGTGCTGATAAAAAGAAAGAAAGACTTGCATTTCTATAGCGCCTTTCACGACCACCGGACGTCTCAAAGCGCTTTACAGCCAATGAAGTACTTTTTTGGAGTGTAGTCACTGTTGTAATGTGGGAAACGCGGCAGCCAATTTGCGCACAGCAAGCTCCCACAAACAGCAATGTGATAATGACCAGATAATCTGTTTTTGTTATGTTGATTGAGGGATAAATATTGGCCAGGACACCGGGGATAACTCCCCTGCTCTTCTTCGAAATAGTGCCATGGGATCTTTTACGTCCACCTGAGAGGGCAGACGGGGCCTCGGTTTAACGTCTCATCTGAAAGACGGCACCTCTGACAGTGCAGCACTCCCTCAGCACTGCACTGGAGTGACAGCCTGGATTTATGTACTCAAGTCTCTGGAGTGGGACTTGAACCCACAACCGTCTGACTCAGAGGCGAGTGTGCTACCCACTGAGCCACAGCTGACACTAGAGTAAATAAGGTGGAGGTCTTGGAAAATGTGCACATTCAGTCGTGGCTGCAGTGTCTCAAAGATAGTACCTGCATCACCAGAGGAAAAAAAGAGGTCACAGCTTAACAGGTTATTGCTCCCGACACCGACTTCTCCCAGCCAATGGTCCAGCTACATTTCTCAAGGATTTCTGGTACTCACCAATGTGGAAAAGAATTCCACTTGATCTGATGAGAAGTAATATCCAATTCTATTAACACCCATCTGCCACAACTTTCAACGCAACTTCAAAAGGGTAGACGAGGTGGAAAAGCTTTTTTTAAAAATTGTTTACATGATTAAATGCAAAAAATCAGTTTACAAACATCTTAAAAGTGCAGACATTCACAAAAAGGTGATATTTAATATTGATGACTTTAATTTCCTAAACCGTGCATTACTTTCCTTTGAAAATCTAAACGGGAGCAACGATTGACTCACTAATGAACGGCCTGCTTCCGATAGCATAGAACTGAAAATAAATAATAGATTGTGTCCAAAAATGTGCGATTCCCACCACGAGTGGAGGATAGTTACAGAATACAAACTATGTGTGTAAAATCAATCCATCCCAGTCACTTACAGCAGTGCAGTCTCCAGGTGTGATTGACGGGAGAATAATTCAATCATTTCCATTCTGACCAGGAACAGTGGTGTCAATATATACAGCCCTAAAAACAACAGACAGTGCAAATTAAACAGTATATAGTGGTGAACATTGAGCAGCAGTCACCTGTTATTTTATATTGGCGCGAAAATTAGACCTAATACGCGAGAGTACGCACTGTGTACTCTCGCGTTTTAGGTCTCCAATTGCCGGTTTCCTGCATGCACTGCGCATGCGCGGGAAACCGGCACTTCGTGAATTCAAAAGGGGGCGGTTCCTAAGTGAACCGTGTGCACGCTACAGGTTGTGCGCACGCAGTGCACTTAGTTATTTTTTCAGCTTTGAACGCGCAGGTAAGTGGTGAACATTTTACACATAAAGAAAGCAAAAATGAGAAGTCGCACAACACCAGGTTATAGTCCAACAGATTTATTTAATTTTACAAGCTTTCGGAGCTTTTCGCTCCTTCCTCAGGTAGGTTAGCAGTGAGAGAATCTCCCAGAATTCACAATTTAAACACAGACAAAATCTATTCAAATCTTTCCCTACATCAAAGACACACTAAGAGCACAGCCAAGACAATGAGATGTGTCCCAGGGGGTCCAACGTGTCAAACCACCTGCTGGCTGCATATCCTGTCAATTTGTGTTGGTTCTTGTGTTAGTCTTTTTAAAAAAAACAAACACCTGGGAAGACCGGCCATGATGTCAAGTTCCGCACTCATGAGGATGGCCTCAATCACGATATCGGGTTCATGTCACGATACAGAACGTGACTTGACATCATGGCCGGTCTTCCCAGGTGTTTGTTTTTTTTTAAAAAGACTAACACAAGAACCAACACAAATTGACAGGCTATGCAGCCAGCAGGTGGTTTGACACGTTGGACCCCCTGGGACACATCTCATTGTCTTGGCTGTGCTCTTAGTGTGTCTTTGATGTAGGGAAAGATTTGAATCGATTTTGTCTGTGTTTAAATTGTGAATTCTGGGAGATTCTCTCACTGCTAACCTACCTGAGGAAGGAGCGAAAAGCTCCGAAAGCTTGTAAAATTAAATAAATCTGTTGGACTATAACCTGGTGTTGTGCGACTTCTCATTTTTGTCCACCCCAGTCCAACGCCGGCATCTCCACATCATAAAGAAAGTAGGCGTAGGACCCCCTTTTTACAAGGTAAGTAGTTAATTAAGTGTTATTTTAAATTTTTTTCAACAGGTTTATCTTTTTTAGAGACTTTAAAGAAAGGTAAGTTTATTTTTATAACTTTTAAAAAGATTTTAAATTTTTTCAAAAATTGAATTTTTTGTTTAAAGTGGTTAATTTATTTAACTATACTTATTTTATTAATGTGATGGCTTTTTTTTAAATTTAATTGAGGTTTAGCTGTTCTTTTGGGGGGATGCAGTATTCATAGCTTTGACAGGTCTTCCTGTCAAAACTATGAATGAAAGATGGTGTGCTGCCATTGGCTCTAACTGAATCACGTGATCCCAGAGCTCGCATGAACTAATTGCGTCTCTGGGTCACGCAAGCACTGCACAGTTCCAAGAGAGAGAGCCTTTCAAACTAAAGTTTGTGTGGGCCCGGAGCAAAAAGGTAGGCGCGGAGTGCGATATCGCGGGGATTCCTTACCCCCGCGGGAACCATCACTGTTTAATTTCTGGGCCATTATAGCTAGAAAGAGTAACACTTGAAATAAAGGACAAGACTTGGTTTGAGATATACCTGCTGACACTGGTAACTTTCTAGCTTGAGTTTTGTGAAAAGAATAAAAAGACTTGCATTTATACAGCGCCTTTCACAACCTCAGGATGTTCCAAAGTGCTGTACAGAAATACTTTTCAAGTGTAATCACTGTTGTAATGTAGGAAACACAGCAACCAATTTGCGCACAGCAAGCTCCCACAAACAGCAATGCGATAATGACCAGATAATCTGTTTTAGTAATGGTGATTGAGGGATAAATATTGGCCCCAGGACACCGGAGAGAACTCCCCTGCTCTTCTCTGAAATAGTGGCCATGGGATCTTTTATGTCCACCTGAGAGAGCAGACGGGGCCTCAGTTTAACGTCTCATCTGAAAGACGGCACCTCCGACAGTGCAGCACTCCCTCAGCACTGCACTGGAGTGTCGGCCTAGATTTTTATGCTCAAGTCTCTGGAGTGAGACTTGAACCCACAACCTTCTGACTCAGAGGCGAGGGAGCTGCCCACTGAGCCACGGCTGAAACAAAGCTAGGCTGGTTTGTTTGTGGTTTTAAGGTAACAACAGTTTCAGTGTCATTCAGCCTTTAAGTAAATGACAGAATTTGAATATACTGACAGTGACTACAAACAATGACTGCTGTCCTTGTTTTATATTCTTGATGAAAGTTAGCGGTTGAAAACAACAATGGATTTAATTGTTCAAAAAAGGGTGTAAGGATAAACCTAGCAACTACTGGCCAGTCAGTTTAACCTCGGTAGTAGGGAAGCTTTAACTAACTTGATCGAAATTGAGAAGTCGCACAACACCAGGTTATAGTCCAACAGTTTTATTTGAAATCACAAGCTTTCGGAGCAGCTGCTCCTTCGTCAGGTGAAGTGAAGAAATACAAATCGGCACAGAACTTGATCGAGTTTTTGATGAAGTAACAGAGAGGGTTCATGAGGGCAATGCGGTTGACGTGGTGTACATGAATTTCCAAAAGGTGTTTGATAGGCTTGCCAGCAAAGTTGAAGCCCATGGAATAAAAGGGACAGTGGCAGCATGGATACGTAATTGGCAAAGTGACAGGAAACAGAGAGTAGTGGTGAACGATTGTTTTTCAGACTGGAGGAAGGTATGCAGTGGTGTTCCCCAGGGGTCGGTTCTAGGACCACTGCTTTTCTTGATTTATATTAATGACTTAGACTTGGGTGTACAGAACAATTTCAAAATTTGCAGATGACACAAAACTTGGAAGTATAGTGAACAGTGAGGAGGATAGTGATAGACTTTAAGAGGACATTGACAGGCTGGTGAAATGGGCGGACACGTGGCAGATGAGATTTAATACAGAAAAGTGTGAAGTGATACATTTTGGTAGGAAGAACGAGGAGAGGCAATATAAACTAAATGGTACAATCTTAAAGAGGGTCCATGAACAGAGAGACCTGGGGGTATATGTACACAAATCGTTGAGTGTGGCAGGACAGGTTGAGAAAGCAGTTAAAAAAGCATACGGGTATCCTGGGCTTCACAACTAGAATCATAGAGTACAAAAGAAAGGAAGTTATGATGAACCTTTATAAAACACTGGTTCGGCCTCAACTGGAGTATTGTGTCCAATTCTGGGCATTGCACTTTCGGAAGGATGTGATGGCCTTAGAGAGAGAGTGCAGAAAAGATTTATGAGAATTATTCCAGGGATGAGGGACTTCAGTTACGTGGATAGACTGGAGAAGCTGGGGTTGTTCTCCTTGGAGCAGAGAAGGTTGAGAGGAGATTTGATAGAGGTGTTCAAAATCATGAGGGGTCTAGACAGAATAGACAAAGAGAAACTGTTCCCATTGGCGGAAGGGTCGAGAACCAGAGGACACAGATTTAAGGCGATTGGCAGAAGAACCAAAGGCGACATGAGGGAAAACTTTTTTATGCAGCAAGTGGTTAGGATCTGGAATGCACTGCCTGAAAGGGTGGTGGAAGCAGACTCAATCGTGGCTTTCAAAAGGGAATTTGATAAGTACCTGAAGGAAAAAAATTTGCAGGGCTACGGGGAAAGGGCGGGGCAGTGGGACGAGCTGAAAAGTGCTCTTGCAGAGAGCCGGCACGGGCTCGACGGACCGAATGGCCTCCTTCTGTGCTGTAACCATTCTATGATTCTGTGAGATAAAACCCACGGCTAATCATGATCAGCCGTGCCTAGCAAATTCTCACAGTGTTCCAGACTTAAAGAGGATTCTTTACCTCGGAATTCTGTGCCAGTGCCGAGATCTTTAATAACTTTCAGCGAGAAAATGTATACCTCACATAAAAACATACCTCCTATAAAGGTTTTTTTTTAAATCATAAAAGAATGTTAAACGATTTATTTTTCGTGGACTGCGTGAATGTAATTGAGAACGATGGCAGTAATTCTACAAATACAGAGCTCCCCCTTTCTTTAACGGTTTTTGAGTGTGTTATCCAGAATGCTGGCCTGTGATTAAAGCTCGGCCCTCGTCAGTTTGATTTACAGCAGCTTTGAAGATTGGTCTTTGTAGCCCAAAACCGAGCTCATTAAAGAAAAGAAAAAAAAGAGGTGAGAATTCTTAAAAAAATGTAAACCTATCCCATTAAAAATAAAGTGCAGCTGATAGTCGACTGACAGAAGTAATTTCAGACAGGAATGCAGCGGACGTGCAGTCACTCACCATCCAAGTAGGAACACTATAAATTCCATCGGAGCGGCGTTCTAATTTACTGCAAACAGAAAGTTTAGACATCCAGTCAGTTGTAATGAAAATAATGACCTTGATGTGCATATTGTTTCTGCAAATTGGCCTGCTGTTTCTTTCTAGTTGAAGTACAAAAAATTTCTCACTTATCTATGCAAGGGCCATGATGTGGAGATGCCGGTGTTGGACTGGGGTGGACAAAAATGAGAAGTCGCACAACACCAGGTTATAGTCCAACAGTTTTATTTGAAATCACGAGCTTTCGGAGCGCTGCTCCTTCGTCAGGTAAAGTCAGGTAAAGTTACCTGACGAAGGAGCAGCGCTCCAAAAGCTCGTGAATTCAAATAAAACTGTTGGACTATAACCTGGTGTTGTGCGACTTCTCATTTCTATGCAAGGGTAGCAAGGGATATGGGGCTAAGGCGGGTAAATTATGTTGTGGTACGGATCAGCCCGCGATCTAATTTGAATGGTGGAGCAGGCTCGAGGGGCTGAATGGCCGCCTCCTGTTCCTCCGATTCCAGTGTCTTCTTTTCCCACATCCACTGGTAGCCTTTTTAAACCCAGTTCATAGGTGGGTTGGAACACTTCAGCTCCCCGCATCTTAGGTGTAACTGTCAGTGATACCCGCCCTGCTGTATGCCTCAGAGACATGGACCATGTACAGCAGGCACCTCAAAGCACTGGAGAGGTACCGCCAACGCTGCCTCCGCAAGATCCTGCAAATCCATTGGCAGGATAGGCGCATCAACGTCAGTGTTCTCGCTCAGGCCAACATCCCCAGCATCGAAGCTTTGACCACGCTCGATCAGCTCCGATGGACGGGTCGCATCGTCTGCGTGCCCGATACGAGACTCCCAAAACAAGCGCTCTACTCGGAGCTCCGACACGGCAAGAGAGCCCCAGGTGGGCAGAGGAAACGCTTCAAGGATACCCTCAAAGCCTCCTTGAAAAAGTGCAACATCCCCACCGACACCTGGGAATCCCTGGCCCAAGACCGCACAAAGTGGAAGAGAAGCATCCGGGAAGGCGCCGAACATCTCGAGTCTCTTCACTGGAGCAAGCGGAAGCCAAGCGCAAGCAGCGCACATCAACCCAAGCACCCCACCCACCCGCCCCTTCAACCACCGTCTGCCCCACCTGTGACAGAGACTGTAGGTCCCGCATTGGACTCATCAGTCACCTGAGAACTCATTTTTAATGTGGAAGCAAGTCATCCTCGGTTCCGAGGGACTGCCTAAGAAGAAGAAGAAGAAGAACTGTCAGCAGAACATTCAGTCACATATGGCACGCTCATTTCATTACAGGAAAGATGTGATTGCACCACAGAGAGTGCAGAGGAGATTTACCAGGATGTTGCCAGGACTGGAGAATTTTAGCTATGAGGAAAGACTGGATAGGCTGGGGTTGTTTTCTTTGGAACAGAGGAGGCTGAGAGGAGATTTAATTGAGGTGTATAAAATTATGAGGGGCCTAGATAGAGTTGATAGGAAGGACCTATTTCCCTTAGCAGTGAGGTCAATAACCAGGGGGCATAGATTTAAAGTAATTGGTAGAAGGATTAGAGGGGAGTTGAGGAGAACTTTTTTCACCCAGAGGGTGGTGGGGGTCTGGAACTCACTGCCTGAAAGGGTGGTAGAGGCAGAAACCCTCATCACATTTAAAAAGTACTTGGATATGCACTTGAAGTGCCGTAACCTACAGGGCTACGGACCAAGAGCTAGAGAGTGGGATTAGGCTGGATAGCTCTTTTTCGGCCGGCACAGACACGATGGGCCGAATGGCCTCCTTCTGTGCCATAAATTTCTATGATTCACATGGCGAGTGTCCTGAGTTGAATCAGTTGCAACAGAAGCATATGGGACCCCGGGTTTTATGAATGGGGTACAGAGTACAAAAGTAAAGAAATAATGCTCAACCTGTACAAATCATTGCTTAGGCTGCAGTTTGAATATTGGGGCCAATTTTCATATCGACATTCATTTCGCTACCACAGGGAGTGGGTTGAAGCGAATAGTATAGATGCATTTAAGGGGAGGCTAGATAAGCATATGAGGGAGAAGGGAATAGAGGGTTACGCTGATAGATTTAGATGAGGAAAGACGGGAGGAGGCTCGAGTGGAGCATAAACGCCGGCATGGACTGGTTGGGCCGAATGGCCTGTTTCTGTGCCGTATATCCTGTGTAACGTCCCTCCTGGCTTTCAATCTGAATATCGGCAAGCCTTTCACCTTGGCAATAGACAGCTCTGCTTGAATGGTGAGCAGCAGCCCTTTAAGAATTGCTGACTCCTTCTGCCAGATAGACACCCAGCACCGCAATGGGATTGCGTAATCAGCCCTTACATTCTTTCTCACTCGCAACCCCAAGATCAGAAATGTAACTGCTTGTACTGAGGGATTGCAATGGGAGACTCGTCCATTCAGCACAATGGGGCTATTTTAATGTGCATTATTGCATGGCATCTGCAGTCCCAAGCTTTTGCATCTGAGGAAAGGTACTGACAACAGCTACGTTGTTAGAGAGTTTTTGTCTCAAATGACACGAGTGCATAACCTGGGTTATGACAGATGACAACAACTTGTATTTATACAGCGCCTTTAACATAGTAAAACGTCCCAAGGCGCTTCACAGGAGCGATTTCAAACAAAATTTGACACCGAGCCACATAAGGAGATATTAGGGCAGATGGCCAAAAGCTTGGTCAAAGAGGTAGGTTTTAAGGAGCGTCTTAAAAGGAGGAGAGAGAGGTAGAGAGGCGGAGAGGTTTAGGGAGGGAATTCCAGAGCTTAGGGCCTTTGCAGCTGAAGGCACGGCCGCCAATGGTGTAGCGATGAAAATCGGGGATGCTCAAGAGGCCAGAATTGGAGGAGCTCAGAGATCTCGGAGGGTTGTAGGGCTGGAGGAGATTACAGAGATAGGGAGGGGCAGGGCCATTTTCTCATGTCCTTTCCTGAAAGGGCTGACTCATGGAGGGGTATGATTCCACCTTCGATAACAGGCCTTCAGTACCTCACCCCATGGGCATTCTTCAGATGCAAGCCAGGACAGTGCGGGTCTGCGGACTGTTTCACTGCAAGAGGCATCACAGCCAAACCCAATGCTATTTAAGATAATAATGCTGATACAGGAGTCACTGGTGAGTGGGCAGGACTGCGAGCCAAAGCTGATCCTATATTCTTTCTTTCCCAGAAGCAATGCAGCCAATTGTAGCATGCCTACTCCCACCCCAGCTCAGAACAGTCAACTAATCAAGGTACAAGCTGAAGGATCAACTCAGTACCACACTGGGTAATGCATTCGCCAGAACATTCTAGTTATACCATGAGTTTGCAATCAAATAATACTTCCAACTAATCTTTTAATCTCGCTCCTCCCCATCTCTATAACCTCCTCCGGCCCTACAACCTTCTGAGAATTCTGCGTTCCTCCAACTCAGGCCTCTTGCGCATCCCCCACTTCCTTCGCCCCACCATTGGCGGCTGTGCCTTCAGCCGTCTAGACCCTAAGCTCTGGAATTCCCTCTCTAAACCTCTCTGCCTCAACATCTCTCTTCCTTTAAGACGCTCCTTAAAACCTACCTCTTTGGCCTACCTGTTCTAGTATCTCATTTTTGTAATGTATTGTCACATGGTTTGTCACATGGTTTAATATGAGCATGCTCAGTTCGCTCTGGCCTAGTAAACAAGCACCTTGACGAGCAGCTCATCGTGTCTCTGTCCTTCATTTGTTCTACCTACATATATTACATTTTTGGCAACGAAAATGGGATCCCAAAGCCATTTTTAGGGATCATGGAAGGACACAATGTTCAACCTTCGAGTGGAAAAGTTTAAGGTGAATTTGTGACACCTAAACTGAATTTTTTGTGATGTTTTACTGTTAATGCTGATGTAGAATTGTCTGTGCTTTGCCTTTGCGTGTATGTACACACAGCAACAGCGGCGCTGATTCTCACAGGTACACAGGTAGCGTGCTGAGTCACTGTTCAACGGGATCGGGACAATCATGGCCGCACCTATGGGATTAATCGGAAGCCTCGGCCTGTATGACTGAGCTCGCAAACCATTCGGTTCTTACATTGAGCGGATGGAGATGTTTTTTAGGGCCAATAACATTATTGAGACCGAAGGTGCAGATGAGAATGATCAAGCTCAAAATAAAGTAATTCGTGAACAGAAAAAAGCAATTTGGTACCAGAAACCAAAGTGAAACCATCAGTGAGTACATTGTAGCTCTTAAAAATCTGTCTTTGCATTGTAACTTTGGCACATTTTTGGATCGTGCATTGCGAGATAAGTTTGTGTGTGGACTGGTGGATGAGCGCACACAGTCCAAGTTACTGAACACTCCAAACCTAACGTTTGACATAGCATGCAAAATTGCCCTGTCTATGGAGATGGTGTCTAAGAAGGCTAGGGAGCTCCGTCCAACTCAAGTGACTAGTGCAGCTGAGGCCTACAGTCACAAAGCCACCACCAAACCTAAAGCTGTGAGACCGAGTCAAGAGCATGTCAGTGAGAGCAGTTCAGTGAATTGTTATCGCTGCAATGGCAATTACTCACCACAGTCCTGCCAATACAGAAATGCAAAGTGTTTTCACTGCCAGAAGCAAGGCCATATTCCAACAGCTTTCAGAGCTAGATTGAAAGCAGGAAGAAAGAACCATTCTAGTGACAATGCAAAGCAGTGACAACAAAAGGGAGGCATTCACAATATTGAAGTGAACACACCTGACGTTGAAGCACTAGGCATCTACAGTATCTATGCCACTAGCGGCAACGCTAGCAGTCGTGAGAAAGACTTCCATACAAAACGTTTGATCAATGACCAATATATTGATATGTGTATCGACACGGCGGCGGACTGCTCTATCATGAGTAAGGACACATATGAGAGTAACTTGAATCAAATACCACTTACAAAGAGTACCGTAGAGTTAAAAACCTACTCCGGAGAAATCCTAGAGACATGTGGACAAACGGAATGTACAGTTCAGCACAATGGCCAGACAGTAAAGCTGCCTATTGTAGCGAGCTACAACAACAGGCCAACCCTCATGGGCAAAGACTGGTTGAGAAAGTTAAAACTAGACTGGAAAAACATCTTCAGTGTAGATGCTTCAAAAAAGCGACTCGACACAATGCTGAACAAGTACGAATGCATGTTCACAGACAGTTATGAGGGCATCACTGGGTATGATGCGCATATCCGCATCAAGTCCAACGGGAAGCCTGTCTATTGTAAGGCAAGGCCGGTCCCCTGTGCATTTCAAAGTCAGGTGGAGGAAGAGCGAGCGAAGCTGAGAGAGAATGGAGTGCTAGTAAAAACTGACAAAAGTGAATGGGCTTCCCCTATGGTGGTAGTGCCCAAAGTAGATAAAACTGTACACTTGTGCGGTGATTACAAAGTTACTATCAACCAAGCAGTTGACGATGAGCAGTACCCGTTACCTACATCGCAAGATTTGTATGCAGCACTCTCTGGGTCAAAGGTGTTCTCTAAGCTTGGCCTCAGCTGAATGTCGACAAAGAGAGTTCCAAATTACTTATACAATAAAGACGATGTGCTGATCGCAACAAGCAGCGAGGAAGAAAATCTAGAAGTGTTAGATTTAGTGCTTCAAAGGTTGAATTCCCACAATGTCAAATTGAAAAGGAGCAAATGTGCTTTTGTGCAGCCCGAGGTTGTGTACCTTGGTCTGAAAGTTGATGCAAATGGCTTGCAACCAGTGAAGGAAAAGGTTGATGCTGTCATCAATGCTCCAAAGCCACAGAATGTGTCTGAGTTAAGATCGTTCCTTGGAATGGTCCAGTACTACGCACGTTTCTTACCTGAATTAGTGACTATGTTAGCTCCATTACACGAGCTCCTCAAGAAGGATGTCCAGTGGAAGTGGAGAAAAAGCACAACAGGAAGCTTACGATGCTTGTAAGAGAAGTCTTTCTAGCGATGCTCTACTTGTGAACTACGACACAGAGCGTGAGCTTAAGTTAGCGTGTGATGCTGCCAGCTATGGTGTGGGAGCTGTCATAAGCCACATAATGGATGATGGCCAAGAGAAACCAATCGCGTTCGCATCGTGAACCCTCACAAAGAGCGAAAGAAACTACGCGGAAATTGAAAAGGAAGCACTTGCCATAGTGTTTGGAATCAAGAAATTCCAACAGTTCCTGATCGGCAGAAAGTTTACCCTGATAAACTATTACAAACCACTCCTAGCAATATTGGGGCCCAAATCTGTCATCCCTGCAATGGCCGCATCAAGAATACAATGCTGGGCAGTGTTGTTGTCACAAAATGACTACTCGATTGAATATCGCACTTCAAAACAAAACGCAATCGCAGATGCCTTGTCCAGGTTGCCACATGAAGACTCGTTTTGGGAGTGAAGGTGAGATTTTCACACTAGGTGCAGTTGACAAAGACTTTCCTGCGAATGCAACTGAGATTGCAAATGAGACTCAAAAGGACTCAGTACTGACAAGAGTGCATGAAAACACCTTGAATAGATGGAATGATCAGTGTCTGGACACAGAATTGAAACCATTCCATAAACGTCATACTGAATTGTCTTGTGAGCAAGGTTGTATCAAGTGGGGAAACAGAGCGGTGGTACCTACTTCTTTGAGTTCAGAACCAAGACAAAACAGCCCGAAAATTGGTTCAACACCAAAACCTTCTGTAAGGAGATCAGGAAGGCTCCGCAAACCTATTATTTGTAGGATTTGTAGTTCATTTAAAAGAAAAAAAGCCAGAAGTGTTTGTTATGAGGTACATGTAATGCTGGGAAAGGTGGGACCATGGTTTTGTTGTATTTGAGTGGGGAATACATACACTTTTTTAAGGGAAAAGCAGTGTAATGTACTGGCACATGGTTTGTCACATGGTTTAGTATGAGCATGCTCAGTTCGCTCTGGCCTAGTAAACAAGCACCTTGACTAGCAGCTCACCGTGTCTCTGTCCTTCAATTGTTCTACCCACATATATTACATCCTTCTTTGGCTCAGTCTGATTACACTCCCGTGAAGAGTCTTGGGATGTTTTGCTATGTTAAGGGCATTGTTGACACTTCTTGTTGTGTATATTTACAATGTACAAAAGGAGAAGCTTATGATGAAGCTCTGTATTTTTTTTTTGATTCATTCACAGGATGTGGGTGTCTGGCAAGGCCAGCATTTATTGCCCATCAGAAGGTGGTGGTGAGCTGCCTTACGCAACTGAGTGTCTTGCTCGGCCATTTCAGAGGGG
Source organism: Squalus acanthias (assembly GCA_030390025.1). Taxonomy (NCBI): domain Eukaryota; kingdom Metazoa; phylum Chordata; class Chondrichthyes; order Squaliformes; family Squalidae; genus Squalus; species Squalus acanthias. Next base: position 8,218,481 of record CM059440.1, read on the forward strand.
CAGTTAAGAGTCAACCACATTGCTGTGGGTCTGGAGTCACGTATCGGCCAGACCAGGTAAGGACGGCAGATTTCCTTCCCTCAAAGGACATTAGTGAACCAGATGGGTTTTTACGACAATCCAGTGGGATTTGAATTCATGTCTCCGGATCATTAGTCCAGGCCTCTGGATTACTAGTCCAGTAACATAACCACTAAGCTACCGTACCCCGTATGATGGTCAGACTGCAGCTGTTCTACTATTCATTGCACTCTCATGCTCACAGATATCATTGAACTGGACCAAAGACATTCAATGGATCATAGAACTACTAATGCAGTTTTAATTTGGGGATATTTTAATCCAGGTTTTAAAACAAAATCTATGCAGATCAGCCAATAGGAACCTAGGTTGTGAGGGTGACATATGTGATGTGGAAACAGGAGGTTCGGTATTGTGGGCTAGAGGTTCCACCTATTGACTGTGAATGGACATTAATCTGGACCATATAGAGAAGTGTGGGCCTAAAAGGTGGCATAGGGGTTAGCACTGTTGCCTCACAGCGCCAGGGACCCGGGTTCGAATCCAGCCTCGGGTGACTGTCTGTGTGGAGTTTGCACATTCTCCCCGTGTCTGCGTGGGGGTGCTCCGGTTTCCTCCCACAGTCCAAAGATGTGCGGGTTAGGTTGATTTGGCTATGATAAATTGACCCTTAGTGTTGGGGGGGGATTAAATACGTGGGGTTACGGGGATAGGGTGGGATATGTGTCGGTGCAGGCTCGATGGGCCGAAATGGCCTCTATCTGCACTGTGGGGATTCTGTGATTCACCCCTCTCTATCTCCTTCCCTGAAAATACCCAGGTAGGTTAGAGAGGGACAAAGCAGCTTTTTTTTTTGAAAATATATAACTGACTTGAACTGGATACCTTGGAAACAGAAACGTTTTGCTGAACAGGAAGAAAATTTGAATCTGTAACAGTTTAAAATAACTAGGTGTTTAGCCATACCTGCCCCTGCCTATACAACAGCCCCTGCTCTACAAAAATATTTCATTGCGTGTAGAGCTTCAAGCCATTTTGATGCGATAAGATGTTATTTCAATGCAAGTAGTATCAATTCTTTCTAACCAGGCACCTCGGGTTCGTTAGTATACCTCTGCCCCGGAGTTTGATGGACTGAGGGAGGTTCAGCTTTGATCAAAATGACTGCAAAACTTGGTGAGACCACACCTGGAGTACTGTGTGCAGTTTTGGTCTCCTTGCCTAAGAAAGGATATACTTGCCATAGAGGGAGTGCAACGAAGGTTCACCAGACTGATTCCTGGGATGGCAGGACTGTCGTATGAGGAGAGATTGGGTCGACTCGGCCTGTATTCACTAGAGTTTAGAAAAATGAGAGGGGATCTCATTGAAACGTATAAAATTCTGACAGGGCTAGACAGACTGGATGCAGGGAGGATGTTTCCCCTGGCTGGGGGGGGGGTCTAGAACGAGGGGTCACAGTCTCAGGATACGGGGTATGACATTTAGGACTGAGATGAGGAGAAATTTCTTCACTCAGAGGGTGGTGAACCTGTGGAATTCTCTACCCCAGAAGACTGTGGAGGCCAAGTCACTGAATATATTTAAGAAGGAGATAGAAACATAGAAACATAGAAAATAGGTGCAGGAGTAGACCATTCGGTCCTTCGAGCCTGCACCGCCATTTAATGCGTTCATGGCTGAACATGCTACTTCAGTACCCCATTCCTGCTTTCTCGCCATACCCCAATAGATAGATAGATTTCTAGACACAAAAGGCATCAAGGGGTATGAGGAGAGAGCGGGAATATGGTATTGAGATAGAGGATCAGCCATAATCATATTGAATGGCGGAGCAGGCTCGAAGGGCCGAATGGCCGACTCCTGCTCCCATTTTTCTATGTTTCTGTGTAAAACACAAATGTGGTTTGTTTGCTCAGCCCCACCTGCCCAATATGTGGACTGCCACATATTTGCTTTTGGCCGACTGATCCATAGAATAAGCATTGCGCCTGTAACAACAAGCGCTTGCAATTATATAGCACCTTCAACGTAGCCAAATGTCCCAAGGTGCTTAACCCTGGGAGAGTCCATGTCGTCCCCACCCATGGATACGGCAGACACGCCACTAGAGTGCGAAAGGGTATTAAGGGTTGCGGAACCGAGGTAGGTAGATGGAGTTAATGAACAGATCAGCAGTGATCTAATTGAATGTGTTTAAAATCATGAAGTGTTTGGATAGAGTAATTAAAGAGAAACTGTTTCCAATGGCTGAAGGGTCGATAACCAGAGGGCACAGATTTAAGTTGATTGGCAAAAGAACCAGAGGCAACATGAGCAAAAACCTTTTTACACAACGAGTTGTTAGGATTTGGAATGCACTGCCTGATAGGGTGGAGGATACAGATTCAATAGTAGCCTTCAAAAGGGGAATTGGATAAATACTTGAAGGAGAAAAAATTGCAGGGATATGGGGAAAGAACGGGGGAGTTGGACTAACTGGATTGCTCTTCGAAAGAGCCGGCGCAGACTCGATGGGCCGAATGGCCTCCTTCTGTGCTGTACTATTCTATGATTCTATGATAAGCACTTACTGTTCAAACAAAATATTAGCCCTCATTAAAAAGGATGGATCATAAGATTCTGCAATCATTGCTCCTGGCAGGGAAGCCACATTCACAGAGAGTGCAAGACAGAGAGAAGACAACAACACTGTGGCCCCGATTCTCAAATTCACACTAGCTGCAAGACAGCTGGGAGTATGGGATTGCAGAATCACCCCTATATTTTCTACATGTTTTATTTTAAATGGGGCACACATAAGAAGTCTTCCTTTTTATGATCTAGAAATTGTTTGTGTCCTGAGTTTAGCAAACAGTTGATAATTCCGAGCGTTTCTTTCAGGTTTGTACAGTTATGCACCGATTAATAGATCGATAGATTTTCGGATATGAAGGGAATCAAGGGATATGGGGATAGTGCAGGAAAGTGGAGTTGAGGTCGATGATCAGCCATGATCTCATTGAATGGTGGAGCAGGCTCGAGGGGCCGAATGGCTGACTCCTGCTCTTATGAGAGGCCACAATGGGAGAGCGCGTTACAGAGAAAGAACTAGATGGTATAAGATCCAGGCTGCAGAGAAACACGTTGCATTATGTTTAGCAAACACCGTCTTTGAATCAAACACCACTTCGCTCATCCATTCAGCCATACTCATCAAAATGAAGTGTTCCATGAATAAAAGATAATCTCTTGATTATATGTGAAAGTACAACTATCATCTCAAAAGGGGGCACAGGAACCCGGTTCTGGGAGCAACATAACTTAGTGATCCTTTATTCAGCTTTAAGGCGGTGTCTGAGCAGAAGTGAATGAGCTATTATCAGCAAGAAAGAGGAAGTCTTGTTCTTCTGTCAAGCAAGGCATTACGCGGAGTTATCTGACTTTTATCGTTGGAGCAGAAAACGAACCGCGTTTAATTTATTATGGTGTCAATGTGTCTGACCCAGTCTAGACAGCTGGTATTATTACTTGAAGCCATACTGGATTCTTGAAGTCAGTTTTTATGGCAACGTAGTGTGAGATAGAACAGCTCGTAAAATGGAAAGCCACGACATGACAGTTAAGACTGAAGGTTAGGTAATGGTGTCTAGTTCCATTATGTTCCTTTTCTGTACAGGATGTTTTTACAATCAACTAATGCCACTTAAAAGTGAGTTTTTCCAGATAAATTTGCTGCTGGATATCTCTCGGATTAACCTCGCATAACTTTTAAGAATTCTCTGATCAGACAGCAGATGGAAGGAGCGGCGGATCAAATAACCTGCTGTTCTTTGGCTCCCTCGTCGGCTCCATCCTTCCACTATTTTTAGTGGAACAAAAGAAAGACTTGCATTTCTCCAGCGCCTTTCACGACCACCGGACGTCCCAAAGCGCTGCACAGCCAATGAAGTACTTTTCGAAATGTAGTCACTGTTGTAATGTGGGAAACGCGACAGCCAGTTTGCGCACAGCAAGCTCCCGCAAACAGCAATGCGATAATGACCCGATCATCTGTTTTTAGTGATGTTGATTGAGGGATAAATGTTGGCCCCAGGACACCGGGGATCACTCCCCTGCTCTTCTTCGAAACAGTGCCGTGGGATCTTTTACATCCACCCGAGAGAGCAGGCGGGGCCTCGGTTAAACGTCTCATCCGAAAGACGGCACCTCTGACAGTGCAGCACTCCCTCAGCACTGCACTGGAGGGTCAGCCTAGCTTCATGTGCTCAAGTCTCTGGAGTGGGACTTGAAATGAGAGGCTTAACCACAGTGTGACTGGGCTTCAAAAATTTAATTTCTCATTTATTCATGCTGAATCATTCCCTTCAGAATAGAATCTAATTGCCAACTGGGTAGAAGTCGGAGTTTCTGACAGAATCGTAGCTCTTAACCAGGAATTCTCCGGTAACAAATTTGTCTTTCCGTCGTTTCTAATTATTCCAAAACCTACTGTGTATGGCTTTGATAAATTTCTTTTCACTCAATTGTTTTTAACTAGAGGAACTCATTGCTTATATCATTGAAAACCACAAGTGTCAGCCTTGACTCTGGTAGCACTCTCGGCTCAGAGTCAGTAGGTTGCGGGTACAAGGCCCACTCCCGAGACTTGAGTATGTATCCTGACACTCCGGTGCAGTGCTGAGGAAGTGCTGCACTGTCAGAGGCACTGTCTTTCAGATGAGATCTTAAATCGAGGCCTCGTCTGCCCTCTCAGGTAGATGCAAAAGTTCCGATGACACTTGACACTGTTCGAAGAGCAATGCAACAACTTGCATTTATATAGCGCCTTTAATGTAGTAAAATATTCCCAAGATGCTTCACAGGAGCCTAATCAAACAAAATTTGGCACCCAGCCAAAGAAGGAAACAGGTGACCAAGCACTTGGTCAAAGAGGTAGGTTTTAAGCAGCGCCTTAAAGGAGGAGAGAGAGAGAGGTTTATGGATGGAATTCCAGAGCTTATGGCCTAGATGGCTGAAGGCAAGGCTGCCAATGATGGGGTGATGAAAGAGAGGGATGCACAAGAGGCCAGTGTTGGGGGAGCACAGAGTTGGGGGGGTTGGGATTTGGAGGGCTGGAGGAGTGCATGCTTCTGAATATGAAAAGAATTGAAATTATCCAAAGGATCCTTTTAGCTTACAATGCATTGATTACCCAGATTGGAAACATGCCACTTTCACTAGTCACTAATGAAGTCGACTTCTGTTCTAAACAACCTCGGAGACAAGCAAACGGAACTGACAACTGTTTACCGTGCTCTCACAATGCATTAACTTTTGTCTTTCTGGATACAGTTGAACCTGCAGTGTTATTTCCAGCATTTTCTGTTTTTATTTCAGATTTCCAGCGTTTGAACGTATTTAAAAAACAATCTTTACTGTGCTACACAAGTTTATATCCACTAGACAGTGCCCACCTGTCACATAGGAAAAGAACAGCCAGTTCAAATTCATCTCCCCTGGTCAGTAGTTTTCAAATTTATCTGTGTAAGCAACTCCTGCAAATATTAAGACACTCTTGAGGACCCTCTCGCAACTATTGCCACACCCCCAGGGACTCCCTGTGAATACTAACAGACCACCAGGGACTCCCTGTGAATACTGACACACTCCTAGGGGACTCCCTGAAATATTGGGCCAAAAATTCAGCACTTGCCGGGTGAGTACGCACTGTGTACTCACCCGTACGGCCTCCTGAAGTGCCGGTTTTCTGCATGCACTGCGCATGCGCGGGAAACCGGAACTTCTGGTCTCGTGAAGGGAGCGGTTCAGAGGTGAACCGCGTGCGCGGGAGAGGCTGCGCGCATGCAGCGAACTTAGGTTTTTTTTCAGGTTTCTCCGGGAGGGTAAGTATTGAAGAACCTGCGCTTTTAAAAAGGAGGCACAGGACCCATTTTCAACAAGGTAAGTGGTTAATTAATTATAATTTAAAAAAATTTCAACAGGTTTATCTTTTTTAGATACTTTAAAGAAAGGTAAGTTTATTTTTAGCACTGTTAAAAAGTATTTAAATTTTTTCAAAAATTTAAATTTTTGTTTAAAGTAGTTAATTTATTTAACTTATAGTTATTTTAAAAATGTGATGGTTTGTTTTAAAGTTATTTGAAGTTTAGCTGTTGTTTTGGGGCCGATTTCAATTCATAGATTTGACAGGTCTTCCTGTCAAATCTATGAATGAAAGATGGTCTGCTGCCATTGGCTCTCCATGGCCCACGTGATCCCAGGGGACGCATCGTACTAACTGCGCCCCTGGGACACGCAAGCACTGCGCGCCGGCACTTGGAGCAGGACCAGGAGCTGAAGTCCCCGTGGGCCAGAAGCAGAACGGCAGACGCGGTAGGTAAGTGCGCGCGCGATCCTTACCCCCGCGGCAAGCCGGAGAGGCGAATTTCAGGGCCATTAACATTGATGAGGAACCCCCACCCCCCCACCCCCCGTTTGCAAAAGACGGTGTCAGCTACCCAAGGAAAAGTTGCTCTGACTGCAGCAACCATTTTCAATCATGCGCGGCAACAGAAATAACCTGCTCGTTAAATCAGGAAATCTGATAATATCGGGAGCTCCCACAGGATCATCTGGTGGACTCTTTAAAGATCCGGGAACCCCAGATGAAAAATTTATGCCCTATTCCAGCATCAGGGAGGTGAGGGAAATGTGAGCCAAACTGCGACTGCAATTATTGTATCAAACAGGCAACAGTGTGTGTTCTATAACACAACCAACAATCCAACTATACGTCAGGTTACCATAAAAAGGGATTTTTCTTTCCCCCACCCCCCCCCCCCGGAACATGTTTGAAAGAATGATTAAAATCCAAGTTGTGAGAGCGATGGATAAATTGCAAATGATAAATGAGTAGAACGAGTGGGTGGTCCTAAAGGCTTGGTGGGCGTAACTTAGAGAGAGAAGACAATGAATAATAAAGAAAAAGGGAATTATTATCCACCTTTAGGAAGTGATAATATTTTAATTGGTGAATTGTAATAAAGAAACCAGAAGCTGACTATTACCAGTGCTCCCACTGCCTGCACAGCCTACAGTGCACGATCAGAGTATTTAGTCTTTATTTTACAGGACAGAGACTCATCTCTTGCCAATTTTCTGGTCCTTTCAAACACGAGACTAACATAATTGTTTTAGCTTCTTCCAGTGTTTTAGTCAGCAGCTGAACTTCTGCTTTCAAACTGGAAAGATTATCCTCTGCGCGCCCAGCCAAACATGGGTGGTCGCAGGGTGAAAAATCCCAGGAAGGTGGGCCAGGGAGGCTTCCTGTTAAATCCCTGCACTTCAAATTGGCCGGCAAGATTATCCTCCGCCACCCTCCCCAGTGGTACCAACGTTGGCTCTGCTCATTACCCACACTGCCACCTAGAAATGACACCAAGCGGGCAGGACTTAGCGCTCCAGTGGATTTCCCCCCCCCCGTTCACGCATTACTGATGGGAGGGGGGGGAAGGCCAGGAGGAAGGTGGTGGTTGGACTGTGGCAGCAGGAGGCAGGGGGAAGGATATTTCTGGTTCAAAAGGTACGAGATCTGACCAAGTTGCCCCCTCCGCACCTCTCGAACTGCCTGTTCCTTGGCCACTGCGCTCAATCGGAGCCACTGCGCAGTTCTGTGTCACAACATGTTGGGAGCTTCCGCTCCCTTTAACATTTGCCCCGCTCACTTCAGGTGCCCCACTGCAGGATTGTGTCAGTTCCACCCCCTGCAGTAGTGCGCTGCCAATGAAGACTGGGGACACCAGTGGAAATCAAGTTGATTGAACCCGACCAAGGAAAATGGGACAGGGTCAAACCGGCAGACATAAATCCCACCCCATCTCTAGAAATAATTTCCATTAAGGAAAATCGCCCCTCCCAATTTATCTTTCTTTTTCGAATCATAGAATAGTAAAGCACAGGAGGCCGCCATTCGGCCCATCGAGTCTGCGCCGGCTATTTCGAAGAGCAATCCAGTTAGTCCCGCTCCCCCGTTCTTTCCCCATATCCCTGCATTTTTTCACCTTTAGGTATTCATCCAGTTCCCTTTTGAGGGCTACTATTGAATCAGGCAGTGCGTTCCAAATCCTAACCACTCGTTGTGTAGAAAAGTTTTTCCTCATGTCGCAAGGTAAGTATTTTTTCTCTCTCTCCCCTCTCTCTCTTCCATATGCACACTAACCTGTTGGCTTTGACGGACTGTGACATAGTCAGGGCCACAGTTTTACTCTGATTGAATGGTGGTAAAAGTGTGAGGCTCTGGGATGAACGCTGGTGACGACATCGGGGTTACAATACTGTAGACCTCTCTCCCCTTTCCCCGCTCCACAAGGGTGAGGCTGCGTGCTGGGAGCAGCGACTCGCAAGGATGACTCCCAATAAGTCAAACGCCAGTTTTGTTACATGGGAATTCGGTGATTTGAAATTTGCATTCCATAATTAGCAATTAGGCTCATTGCTTTGTGCTGACTTAAGAAGTCAAATTTTGTTTCTATTCCACGGGTTTACAGGATTTTCATCTATGTTTTAGTGATCATACTCTGCAATTCTGTCCATTTTTCATGAATACTGCAGATCAGTGGCCTTGGATATATTAGTCAATGGCTTCCTAAGTGACATATTGATTCCAGTGATTCAACAAACTGGTAATTACTTTTGGGGAGCAAATACACGGCTGTTTTTTTTAACGCCAGTTCAGACTTTATTCTGCATGAACAATTACTAGTCCTTAACCACCCAGAGCCAATTAAACTCATAGTGAGAGTTGAACCGTGGAGGGAATGCTTTCTTGAAACTTTGCATGGCGATTTACAACATGAACCACGGAGTGGCATTTAGTCTGAATTGAAGATTTGGGCAGCACTTCAGCCTCTGGATCAGAAGATTACGGGTCCAAGCCCAACACCAGCGCCTGAGCTCACAATCTAGGCTGGCACTCCAGTGCCGTATTGACGAGTGCTCCACTGTCAAGAGCCGCTGCCCTTCGGATGAGATGCGAAATTGGGTCTCTTCTAGTAATTCAGATGGATGTTAAAGATTTCCAGGGAACTAATTGGACAGAGCAGGGAACTCCGCTGATGCACTAACATTCCTCTCTCAATCAATAATACCTAAAAAAAAGATTAGTTGGTCATTCATCTCATTACTGTGTGTGAGATGTTGTTGGCAGAATGGCTGCTTTACTTACAGAACAGTCACTGCACTCAAAGTAATTCAATGTATGATTTGAGAACTAGCCAAAGGAATAAAATATAAAAGTAAAATAAATTAATTTCATACAAATATATATATATATATATTTATTGAGTATTGCGCACAATTCTGGTCGCCGTATTATAAAAAGGATATAGAGGCGCTGGAGAGGGTGCAGAGAAGATTTGCAAGGATGATACCAGAAATGTGAGGGTATACATATCAGGAAAGGATGAACAGGCTGGGTCTCATTTCTCTTGAAAAGAGAAGGCTGAGGGGTGACTGAATAGAGGTCTTTAAAATTCCGAAAGGTTTTGATAGCGTAGATAGAGAGAGAGAGAGAGAGAGAGAGAGAGTGTTTCCACTTGTGGGGAAGAGCAAAACTAGAGGCCATCAATATAAGATAGTCACCAAGAAATCCAATAGGGAATTCAGAAGAAACTTCTTTCCCCAGAGAGTGGTGAGAATGTGGAACTCGCTACCACAGGGAGTGGTTGAGGCGAATAGTATAGATGCATTTCAGGGGAGGCTGGACAAGCATATGAGGGAGAAGGGAATAGAGGGTTATGCTGATAGATTTAGATGAGGAAAGACGGGAGGAGGCTCGAGTGGAGCATAAACGCCGGCATGGACTGGTTGGGCTGAATGGCCTGTTTTTGTACCGTATATCCTGTGTAATCCTATGTAATTTTGCTGTCACATTATGTGCTTGTGCATGCACTAACTAACGACAATCTGAACAACTTACTAGAATTTTCCTAGATGCTGGAGCTGTTCAACCCAAGCAGAGACTCTTGTTCTTCCCTCACAGCCTCCAAAGTGACGAGCTCAACCGCCTTTTCTTCAGTAGGGATCAAGGACCTTGGAGATCACCTTTTTGAAATCATTGAGATGCTTCTGCAGTCATCCACAACTCATCTCATATTGGTCACGCGATTTTGGTAATTCACCTCCGTACACACTTGTTTCCTGGACCTAGATATGGGAGGAAAGGAGGACGTTATATTTCAGCAGCACCTTCTCTCAATTATCCCAATGCATTTCTCACACAGTGAATTATGTTGAACCCACTGTATGATGAATATACAGATGAATGTGGCAGCCATTTTGTCGACAGCAAGGCTACGCAAAGAGCAAAGAGCTGAACAACCAGTTCATCTGCTTTTGGTGGTGTTGGTTGGGAGAGGAATGTTGGCCGTGACACCAAGAGAATCATCGAAATTACAGCACCGAAGGAGGCCATTAGGCCCATTTCATCTGTGCTGAACTGTCCCATTCTTCTTTGTATACTGCCATGGGATCTTTCATCATCCGTCTGAACCATCGATTTTAAAATGCTGCTTTAAGAAGTAGTTTCTCCCTTCCTTCCCTCCCCCCTGTTCCACCAACAGTTTCCGGCTCTTACAATCAGCAGGAACAATGATCGAGTGGCTCATTTCCAGGTCACTAGCTCCCATCATTACTTGGATGACTAAACTTACCAGTGGAAGATACGCTAGTGGATTGTCAGTAAATTATGGACTGCCTGCGCATGTAATGCTAATAAACCTTACCACCCACCAGGAGGGAAATCTGGCCGATGATGTGATTTATGGCAGTCTGATATTTGAGGGTAGCTGAAGACCACAGCAAGGACGCATAAAGATCAAAAGAGCCCACATCAAATCACCCATACTGCACAGTGCTGTGTCTTTTTATTAGATCCTTCTCCAATAACGCAACAGCAACCAGTTTATGTTTCCTTAACGTTTCATTGTAATAGGATTCGAAAGTTTTATTTTGTTCAGAGAATATTGTAATTACTCAAAATCCGATAAAACCAGTTTCTCCAATATGTAGAACTCCTGATCCAACTGAGACAGCCTAGTGTCAGTAGATTGGAGACGGTACGTTTGGATCCTGATTGACCACATACTGAGGGCGCCACATGCCGAGGTACAGATCTTATTTCTGCTGCCCTCAGGAGGCATTGAGGTGAGGCAGGGCCTTTGCACATCAAAGGATGGCAAATTGGCACATCTGCTATGACATTGGTCACAAGCAGTCTCAGGACTGGAACATGGTTGGGATATTTAACTGTTAGCCAAGCCTGTGCCTTTAAGACAAATCAGGTAACCGTAGCTACTTATAAACTGCTGAGGGCAATTTAAATTGTTTGCAAATTTTTGACTCCCATGCCTGCTTAGCATCTTTAACCAAGTGTCATATCTGGAATGCGGTGGTTGCGTATGCTAGACGTACCATCTTAAAACATAATGGGCCTGAATTTACCATCAACAAATCCAAACATTTACCTGGTGGTCCGGGAGATGCGGAGGCTCGCGATCCTGGGCCTCTCCTGGTAGAAATGCGTAGAGGCCCACGTATCCCAGGGGCGCAGGCGGTTCGCAAGCGCCCCTGGGATCATGTGGGCCGGCCCAACCAATGATGGAAGGGAATCCCCATTCATACTTATGGGGATTCTGTACGTACAGAACTGTCAAAAGTATGAATGGGGATGACTTAAAAAATACACCAACACATGAAATACATTTTTTTTATTACATATTTAAAATGAATTAAAATGGCATTTCATTAAATATTTTAAATAAAAACTTATGTTTTAACGGAGCTAAAAATAAACTTACCTTATTGGACAGGGTATAATGCATAAGTGAGTGATAAAATTTTATTTTTCTATTTTTTAAAACTTATGCTGCTAAAAGGAGGCCTTACGCTGCTTTTACCAGGCGTAAGAATTCCACGGCCTTTCAGCAGGCGGAAGTTGGGCAAATAGCGCAGCTCTCCGCCCGCGGAGGCCCATCTCCCGGGGATGCAGAGGATCTGTCAAGAGGATTCTTGACAGATCACAAGTGCCGGGTTTCAGCGCACGCGCTTCGCACGCCTAAACCCGGCACTTGCGCGGCCCCTATGGGCGCACCTCGTACACACCCGTTGGGGGGGGGGGGGGGTCGCAAAATACAGCCCATTACTACCAGGTCTCCACTGGTGTTGTGCGCGTGGGGTTGCCATCTTGGGTTGGACATATTCCTTCGGGTTTCATCACATGACTTCCTGCCTCCAACCGCCCCCCCGAAGCTCCTGTCATTGGTCGCCCGACACGTCCATCCTCACGCCACTCCGACGTTTCCAAGGCAACTGGGAAACAAACAGACTTTGCGTTACCCAATTGGACGATTCATGACTCCGTCGAACAGCCTATCACCCCCCACCCACCCCCAATATTTTTATAACCAATAAGAAAAAATGTTCAAAGAGCATGAAAAAGAAACAGAATTCTATTTTAACGCCACGATAATTTTTTCTCCCGCGGCGCTGTCCTGGAGATTAATCTGGAGACTCCAGGTCAGTCCTGGGATGTTGGCAAGCCCAGTTGCTCAGGGTGAGTCAGTGTTACAATGGAGAGCCGAGGTGTGGAAGTGAGCGAGAGAAAGAGAGAGCACAGCTGCAGTGAAAGAATTTAGAAAGACGTTGATAAGAGATCTTCTCGGACACAGCAATGTTTTTTTTTATATATAGTATTTACCTTATCCGTGGCAGTTAGATATAGTTGCTCCCGATTGGTTGTTGCCTATGCTAATCACAGCAAACCCCTCCCTGTGCCCTTTCGCTCTGGAATGCAGTTAAGAATCCTTCCCCGAGGAGTTGAACGAGCATTCCCAGAGCTGCCAGCACCTGCTGTCTGTCTGTAAGCCCTGGCCCCTTGCTGTGCAGTGATGCAAAAGTCTGGAAGCATCTGAGATAATTGACTTTTAAAAAAATATTACGGACCTGAGAATTGAGGCAATCAGAAAGTGCAAAACCTTAAATATGACATATGAAGTATGGCACGGAGTGTATGAGGTAACAATTGAGTTCAACAATTTCAGATCATAAGCTTTTCCCCTATTCTTTATTTTCCCATTTATTTTATTATTTTTTTCTCTCTCCCACATGGCAGCTGCCTTTCAGTCTGTGCCATTTACACTTCATCTAGACCCATCTTTTGTTTCTTAACTTGTCCTATTACCATCTCCTTTTGCCTCGCACCATCACCCCTTTTGTCTCTTAATCTCTCCTGCCTTCCATCCTGTCACAGACCTTCCCTTTTGTTCTTTCCTCCCCTCCCCTTTCCCCGCCCCTACACTTGCTTAAAAACCTGTTCCATCTCCAGCTTTTTCCAGTTCTGACGAAGGGTCACCGACCTGAAACGTTAACTCTGTTTCTCTCTCCACAGATGCTGCCTGACCTGCTGAGTATTTCCGGCATTTTCTGTTTTTATTTCAGATTTCCAGCATGCGCAGTATTTTGCTTTTGTATGAGGTAACGCAAGCTACTAGTGAACCCCACCCACCCCCGGTGGTGCTGCTCATGGTAAATCAGAAGATGGCCTGTTTTATAAGGACGCCATGTTAAAAATAGAATGTAGGCTGGTGTCCATTAAGGCGAGAAGATGTCCACTCTGATGCAGCTCTAAGAGACCTGGATAAAGGTCGTCTGCCCGTCTGTCATCTTGACGAGGTACACTATGTGGAAGAAGACCAAGAAAGAGGAGAGATGCAGAAAGAGGAGAGATGCACTACAAAAGTAGCAAGGCTCATCCCTCCTAGAAACGTAAACCCTGAACCAAGCAGAACACGAAATACAGGCCAAACAGCCTCCTTCAGGGCTGGATCATTCTATCCTAAACCAAATAGGACACATTCCAGAGTTTTCAATTGTTCGTGCCTAAACTACATTCAAAGTCAATCCACTACCAGAATTCACCCAGAGACAGTGACTCGTTTCGAAAGGATAAATCACTTTTCCGTAAGGCGACATGCTTTCGGGAATTAAATAATGAATGAATAAAGGGGCCAAGGTGTAGTGATTTGCAAAAATGAGCTGTTCCAAGCTGAACTCCAGTAACATCAATTAACACTTGCTGATTACATAGGCTGGGCCTCAATCAGGATTTAGTACAGTTCAGAAATTACCTGCCAAGTTACAAAACTCTGAATATTAGAAATTCAGAGACATTTTTTCACTTATGCATTTTTTTAAAATTGCAAAGCAGGTTCAGTACGCAAGACTTTAAGCGGAAATGGAACATGATTGGGGCAGTGAATTGGTTTACTGCACACAAGGGCAGGGGTACATAAGAAACGTAAGAATTAGGAGCAGGAGTCGGCCATTCGGCCCCTCGAGCCTGCTCCGCCATTCAATAAGATCATGGCTGATCATCGACCTCAACTCCACTTTCCCGCCCGATCCTCATATCCCTTGATTCCCCTAGCGTCCAAAAATCTATCTCAGCCTTGAATATAGTCAAAGACTCAGCATCCACAGCCTTCTGGGGCAGAGAATTCCAAAGATTCACAACCCTCTGAGTGAAGAAATTCCTCCTCATCTCAGTCTTAAATGGCCTACCCCTTATCCTGAGACTATGCCCCTAGTTCTAGACACTCCAGCCAGGGGAAAACAACCTCTCAGCATCTACCCTGTCAATCCCCTTTAGAATCTTGTACTTTTTGAGGGGTAAAGAAAATTTTAATTATCCAAGCATTTCAATTAAGCAACATAAAGAACACAGCAAAGTGGGAGTTCATTGCTAACAAAAGTGGAATTAACAGTAAATGGAATTAAGCAACGCTGTGTTGAGAGAAAACAGAAAATGCTGGAGATACTCAGTGGGTCAGGCAGCATCTGTGGAGAGAGAGAAACAGAGTCAACGTTTCAGGTCGATGACCTTTCGTCAGAACTGGAAAATGTTAGAGATGTTACAGATTTTAAGCAAGTGCAGGGGGCAGGGAAAGGGGGGGGATGGGAAGAACGAACAAAAGGGAAGGTCTGTGATAGGTTGGAAGGCATCCACAGTAATTTGCTTTTGTGTTGTGTTAAGAGAAGAGAAATGGACTGTACACCTTCTGCCACTATCACCACCAGCATTGTCCTTCAGATACAGATACAGATCAGCCATGATCTCATTGAATGAGAGAACAGGCTCGAGGGGCTGAGTGGCCTGCTCCTGTTCCTACGTTCAGTGAATGATCGTCCCACCCTGTCTCTGGTTGGTAAGAAAATAATAGACACTACAAAAACAACAGTTTAAAAAAATACCTGCAGCAATTCCATCAATGGGGCAGTTCAAGCAGGGGTCAGAATTGTTATTTTTTGGTTGGTAGCCAGTTCAGCTACTCAATCATCCAACCTGGTTGCCTGCCAAAAAAAAACTTTGTAGCCCAAGTGAAGGCAGCTCGCTCAGTCTCTCTGTACTCGAGCCTACACTTCCAAAGACTGCAACAACATCCTAAATTGCAAAAGGAATGTCATGTTTCTCCCCATGTGGAGATCCAATTCTCTTCTAATGTGACAGAGAAATGGAACGTTCCTCAAGTGATTTAAACAAGTACAAGATATGTTATGTTTTAGCAAATGGAGACAAGAGCAGATGTCCATAGCATCACTGAGGTTCTTCCACAGGGTATCTCGCTCAGCTCCAAACCTTTCTAATGAAGTAAAATAATATTTTGAGCTAGTGTGAATTCAGGCCCCTGGTTGATACATTAGTTTTGTATTCCTGTAGTGAGATTGTTGTATTGTGATGTATATGGTGAGGACCATTTAAGCACTGCAGTGCTGAGGGAGTGCTGTACTGTTGGAGGTGTCGTCTTTCAGATGAGACCTTAAACCGAGGCCCCGTCTGCCCTCTCAGGTGGACGTAACAGATCCCACGACACTATTTCGAAGAAGAGCAGGGGAGTTATCCCCAGTGTCCTGGCCAATATTTATCCCTCAATCAACATCACTAAAACAGATTATCTAGGTCAGTATCTCAGTGCTGTTTGTGGGAGCTTGCTGTGCGCAAATTGGCTGCCGCGTTTCCCAGATTACAACAGTGACTCCACTTCAAAAAGTACTTCATTGGCTGTAAAGCACTTTGGGACGTCGTGAAAGGCACTATAGAAATGCAAGTCTTTCTTTCACCTACAAGAAGGAATTTGCATTTATATAGCACCTTATCTAGTCTTCAGGATGTCCCAAAGTGCTTTGCGACCAATTAATTACTTGTAAAGTGCAATCGCAGTTGTTGCACGCAGCAACCGGTTTGTGCACTGCAAAGACCCACAAACAGCAGATGAATGAATGACCCAGATAATCGGTTTTCAGTGGCGTTGACTGGGGGAAGAACGTTGGCCAGAACACAGGGAGAACTCCCTACTCTTCTTCAAATAGTATCATGGGATGTTTTACATCCACCCGAGCAGGGAAACGGGGCCTCAGTTTCACGTTGCATTCGAAAGGTGGCATCGGCCAACAACGCAGCATTCCCTCAGCTGAATTGTCAGCCGAGATTATTTTTTCAAGTCCACAGTGGGATTTGAACCCATGACCGACTCTTGTGAATGTGAACATTTAACGGGCTCCATCCAGCCTGCCTTGCAATGAAATATACAAACACAGGTACTTGAACCGAAATTTTAAAAAGGAACATTTTTAAAAATGACATTTCTGACTATAATGTAAGAGATAATTACAGTGGAGTCACCAAATGCAACTCCTCAACTTTCAGGCAACTTATTTTTCAATTTGCACAGCTCCAGTCTCCATATATCCTCCTCCAAGTAGAATGATGGAGTGGTCTGGCTTGCAGACTTCCGCATGACTGCCCTGGGATCAATGTCAACGGAGGGTAGAGTTCGAACGAGGCTCTTCCCTGCAGCAGCAAAACAAGCCAGCGGAACGCCTTGATTCCCACGTGGCAACGGAACAGCAGTGCCTGACTGAATCATCACAAGGCTGTTTATTTAAGGAGGAGGTGCAAAGCGCATGAGGTGTTCACATTACCCTGTTTAAATTAGCCTCAGCAACAAGTGGGTTGGCAGCACGAAATTCAGTCGCATAAAGCAAGCACCCCGACTCCACTGATCGCCAGCCAAGATGGTGGGGGAACTGAAAAATCTATCCCCGTCTTCCCAAGTAAAGATCTCTCCGGTGAGGTCAGTTGTAGTTGGCTGGCAAGACTTTTGTGCTGTATTTGCAGTGTTTACCTCGAGTCGGCCTCAGATTTGAACTGAAATTGTAACATGGCTTATGGAGATATTCAAAATCATCTGCTAGAAATTTGTGTGAAGAATTGGACTGTTCAAAACTCAAAACGACATCAAAACGGCCAAGCAACTATCACTACATGGTCACCGTCGCAAACACTAGATCTGGGTATATTTCCTTAAGACTTAGATTTTCCACTATTTAAAACTTATTCTTCCTCTTCAGGTCTCTCTCTCACTCACTCCCTATTCCCCACCTTTATTTCAATGTGTTAATCCAGGTTGCCCTACCATATCTGAACATCACTCCCAGAGGGGTCTGGCTGGTACCCTGCTCTTGAGCCTGAAGCTACACCATTCTTCAGCCCAACGCTTGGGGAGCCGAGGGAAAATGGTTCGGGTTACCTTGCCCTCAGATTTTGTCTCCCCCTTGCCTGTGGGACTGCAGCGGAGTTCAGGAATTCGCTCGGTGGGGAAATCACATAGGAACGAACCCGTGACCTGCCATTCCAGGATGCAGCAAGTTAATACATCAAGGTACCAGACCACCAGACGAGACTTTAAACTGTTACTATAACCACAGCCTTCCTCACTCTCCCGGCAAAGTAGCAATAAAGGTCAGTATTCAGGCACTGACAATATTCCCCATGGCGCAACATCTGGAATGCTGTGTGCATTGAATGAGTTCTCCAATGTGGACAGATGTTATCGGGTGCCGACGCGATGTTGGAAAAAGGGGGTTTATGAACCAACCATAAAAATCTGATAAGCTCTTTAAATGGGCGGAGGGGCCAGATTCAATTAAAGCGGGACCTCTTGCAGTTGCTGATCATTTAAAGTGGCTTGTGTACAAATAACCTACCAGTACAGGAGAAGCAAAGTGTCTCAATTTCTATTAATATAGCTACAGGGAAATCACGGCAACTGGTCATTAAGCCCAGCAAGAGGATGACAACATAGCCTTTGCCAATATCGTGGCTGCCATTATCCTGTCAGATGAGAGGGGCACAAATGGGAGATTCAGCCTCGCAGCAGAAGATTGTATCTAAGGGGAGGGTGTGTATGGCCAGAATGTCATAGTAGGACTAACGGTAAACCAATGTCTGAGGAAGCAGAGTCTCCAGGCAGATAAGTACAGAACGTGAACCATATGACTTGCAGGTCTCTTCTGTGACTGACTTTGCTCGGCCTCTGATGTGAAGTCCATAACTGGCCTGTTTTTTTGCCACTGGCTCATTTCAGATACTCGGAGGAAAGAGCATATCTCGAGTAATACAAAATAAGGACAGCCAACTACATGCCAGATGTGACGGATGCAAGGTTCTAGATGGTTTGCCGGGTCAGCCATTTCCAGAGTCCATTTCAACATTTAGAGACAACTTCAATTCTGTGCCTTGGTTAGCTTCTCCAAGGTCTTCAGTGTAGAATGGGCCTATACTCTCTGGAGTTTAGAAGAATGAGAGGTGATCTCATTGAAACATAAGGTTCTGAGGGCAGATTGACAGGGTAGATGCTGAGAGGTTGTTTTCCCTGGCTGGAGAGTCTAGAACTAGGGGGCACAGACTCAGGATAAGGGGTCGGCCATTTAAGACTGAGATGAGGAGGAATTTCTTCACTCAGAGGGTTGTGAATCTTTGGAATTCTCTACCCCAGAGGGCTGTGATGCTGAGTCGTTGAGTATATTCAAGGCTGAGATCGATAGATTTTTGGACTCTAGGGGAAATCAAGGGATATGGAGATCGGACGGGAAAGTGGAGTTGAGGTCGAAGATCAGCCATGATCTTATTGAATGGCGGAGCAGGCTCGAGGGGCCGTATGGCCGACTCCCGCTCCTATTTCTTATGTTATCAACTGCCCTCAATTGGAGATGGGGGATGACTGCATTCATCCCCATCACCTAGATCAACTGCAAAAGACTTCTTTTCAATCATACATCAATGTGCAAATAGTACACAAAAGAACAAGACGTGGTCATCCTCAGCCGATCACCTCGGCCTGCAGCATTTGAAAGCGATGACCAAATCTATGATTTAGTTGTGGGACTGGCTCCTGGTGCAGAATGGCTCTTCTGCCCGGATAGTCTGAAATCTTCTGCAAACAAAAGGGTAGATATCACCTGGCAGAAGTGATTCCTGATCTCTTTCCATGTGTGCTCCCCCTTTAAGCTGATGTTCTCCCCAGGTTTGTTTTCTGGTATGTGTACTGGGATTGGGAGGGAAGTACACGCTGAACACTGCTGCCCTTTTAGCGAGCACCTCTGATGGATGCTCAGTGTTGGAGAAATGGGCTTTTTGGTGAGAGTTTGTGAGCTCTGACCCCAAAACGTCTGATCAGCACATCATGGGATTGTTTCTAAGGAGCTTCACTTCCTGCCTGTTTCGTTGTTAAATTGTAATAATTGCAACTGCACTCTGATTTGTTCTCGAAGTTTGCCAAGCAGCAGATATGGTGCAGCATTCCCACAAGTTTGTGAACTGTTGAACTTGCATGAAATTTCCCCCCGTTAAAGGCCCCACCATCCAGTGGCGGCCGGACCCCCAGTGTGACTTCAACCATCTGTAACTTCGGCACAAAGTTACCTGCACCTTGCAACCTCCCTGGTTTGGATTGTCTTCTGCCCGACCCACTCACAGAAAGTTACATTCAGATGGTCGAGTGTTTCCGCTTGTGGGGAAGAGCAAAACTGGAGGCCATCAATATAAGATAGTCACCAAGAAATCAAATGGGGAATTCAGAAGAAACTTCTTTACCCAGAGAATGTGGAACTCGCTACCACGGGGAGTGGTTGAAGCGAATAGTATAGATGCATTGAAGGGGAGGCTAGACAAGCATATGAGGGAGAAGGGAATAGAGGTTATGCTGATAGAGTTAGATGAGGAAAGACAGGAGGAGGCTCGAGTGGAACATAAACGCCGGCATGGACTGGTTGGCCTGTTTCTGTCCTGTATATCCTCTGTAATTGCAGCCTCGACAACAGGGGGTCAAACTACAGGATGGCATCAGTTAAGTAAACATAATGTGGAGCAAGCTACTTTTCTTTTCTCAGTTAAATGTGCTTTACATATGCTGCGTAACTGCAGCCAAGCTGGAAATAGTGTTGTAATTAAAGGTTTCCCTTATGTTTTCAGTGCCAGCCCACGGGATGCTAATGAAGCCAATTCCTGAGCTCCAGGACTGGATAGTTCTGCTCATCAAGCCAAAAAGCAGTAGGCCTCAAAACAAAGCTTTGCTTTTTACCAACACGCCCATGCACGTAGTAAAAAAAAAAAGGTTTTTGCGAGGGTGGTTGGTTTTTTTTAAATTGTCGATGCTGTCCTTTTGAAGCCCCATGTGAATGAGAATTTTTGGCTTGTGAAGCAGAAATTCCTTTTCACAAAATGCCACTGGCATGAAGATACTGCTGAGACAGTAACTTGGTGAACATGAAAATTTTTAGTTACATATCACTTTGGGCAGAATCAACCTTTATACAAAGGACACGGGTTATAAAAATGTTTAACGTTAATGATGAGCTCAAATGTATCTTATTCAAATATTTGACTGGCTTCCTCTCTCTCTCTCTCTCTCTATTAGTACTCCAGTTATGAAAGGACCCCAATACTCAGCACCAATGTTCCCTCTAATTTTTTTTAATATTATGCGCGGTCCCTTTAAATTTGCTGCGTGGGATCTCTTCCAGCGTGTGAACAGCCTGCGCGGGACCTCCCGATTCACGCGCGGCCACGCAGCTTAAGGGGAGCTTTGCTCAGCCCTACCTACGTTCCCTTGGAAACGACTCACATTCAAAATGTTTTGCGTGTCCTTGCTTTCGGCTGCCTCAGTTTGTGCGCTCTTCTCTCCTTCCTGCCATTAAAGTACATATTCACGTTTGGAAATAGTCACATTCATATAGTTCTTGCACACCCTGTATATCAATTAGAATTAGCCAGACATCTGGACTTCAGCGCATTGTTCTCGGTTAGCACTTCAGTGCAGTACTGAGGCAGTACTGAGGGGGCGCTGAATTGTCGAAGGTCCTATAGGTGAGACATTAAACACGAGACCGTGGCTGTTGGCTCCAGTGAATATTAAAAGATCCTATGGCACTATTCAAAGAAGAGGATGCCGTTCTCCAGTTGGCACGGCCGCCATTCCTCCTCCAACCATTAACAACTTGCATTTATATAGCACCTTCAATGCAGCGAAACTTCCCAAGGTGCTTGACATTAAACTGACTGTTTAGCTCAATCCTTTTCGGGTGATTTCACACAGAGCACAAAATGGCTGCGGGGTTTCACCTTCAGAACAAGGGCGATTGCGCTTCAAAGTAATTCATTGTTGGTGAAGCGTTTTGTGAGCAGAGAGAGATGCGATGAGGTGCCCGTTTGGCTCAATAGTATCCTCTAGGTCAAACTTCACGGCAGGATTTGAGCGCACAATCTAGGCTGGCATTTCCGTGCGGCAACGAGGGCGAGCTGCATTGATGGAGCTGCTGCCTTTTGGACGAGACATTAAACCAGTCAACCTACTCAGGGTATATGACACTCACACCTTCTGTAACACCAACAAAAGATATGAACTTATTTTCCATATTTATAGATTAAACTTAACCACTGGTTTTCTGTTTCGAAGAGGATACCTTCTTTCTTGAACCAGAACTTTCAGATCTTGTTGTAGGACTTTGACTCATTCTAGGACTTTGACTCATTCTAGGCTGAGCCTGCGGAGAATTTTTCTACGAGGGCTGACCTCGATCTGCATTTGGACTGTGTACACTTTCAGACTGTTTGTCTGCCTGACTCGGGCTCAGACCTAAATTCTGACTTTGTCTTGGACTTGTTTGTGGAACTTGCTACCACAGGGAGTGGTTGAAGCAAAAAGTATTGGTGCATTTAAGGGGAGGCTAGACAAGCATATGAGGGAGACGGGAATAGAGGGTTATGCCGATAGAGTTAGATGAGGAAAGACGGGAGGAGGCTCGAGTGGAGCATAAACACCGGCATGGACTGGTTGGGCCGAATGGCCTGTTTCTGTGCCGTATATCCTATGTAAACCCATGTAATCCTATGTTTCTGGTACGTCTGATGTAGGATTTGCTGCTGGTACTCTACTTGTAACAAGACTATCTGACTCATCAGAATAAATTGAATCATCCCAGCTTTTAACTCCTTCCACGTCTGTAGGTAAGATATGATCAATGTGAACAAATCTAACCTTTCCATGATCAAACATCTTGACCAAATATGTGCGAGGGCCTCATATCTTCACTACTCTGCCTGGTAACCACTTTAACCATTTATGGTGATGGTTCTTCACTCTAACCTTCTGCTTCAACTTCACACTTCTCTCTCTAACTCTACCTTTATCATGATGCGGAGATGCCGGTGTTGGACTGGGGTGGACAAAAGTGAGAAGTCGCACAACACCAGGTTATAGTCCAACAGTTTTATTTGAAATCACAAGCTTTCGGAGCGCTGCTCCTTCGTCAGGTGAAGTGAAGAAATACATATGGGCACAACATAAATAGTCAGAGAACTATGACTATTTATGCTGTGCCCATATGTATTTCTTCACTTCACCTGACGAAGGAGCAGCGCTCCGAAAGCTTGTGATTTCAAATAAAACTGTTGGACTATAACCTGGTGTTGTGACTTCTCACTTTTTACCTTTATCATGACTCTCTTTCTGCCTTGATTGTTTCTCTACTACAGACTGTGCCAAGTTTGGCTTTAACAACGAGAACCTGGTTCGTGGCTGCTGTTTGAGAAACAACTCTGCTGGTTTCCTACCAGTAGTGGTGTGAGGAGTATTCCGATAGGTAATCAGAAAATTTGTCCGTTTGTGGTCCAACGACAATGGACGTTTCTTTGAATTTGGATCCAACATTTGCTTGATGAGGTCACATTTGACAATTTGTACTGTGCGCTCTGCTGCACCATTTGAAGCAGGATGGTACAGTGGAACTTTGGTATGTTTCACACCATTTCTGCTCATGAACTGTGTGAACTCTTCTGAAGAAAATTGTGGCCCATTATCAGACACAATTTCTGCTGGGAGGCCGTATGAAGAAAACAATCTTCTCAAATTGTCTAGTGTTTTGCTTGTTGTTCTTATCCGCATCGGAAACACCTCTACCCACTTCGAGTGACTATCTATCACTATGAGCAATTGCTGTCCTTCTAGCTCAGCAAAATATCTTCATGTAACTATTGCCGCACTCTGGGAGGCCATCTCCATGGCTGTAATGGTACTGATGGTGGTTTCTTGCTCACCGATTGACATGTGGTACACTAAGATTTTTAGTTCTTTTTGGCCCAGCTTAAATTGACAACAAGATCACTGATTTATGACAAGTTGGAAAAGTTTATTAAAAACATACAAATATATACGCATATCTTAACAAAACTAGGCAGCAATTAACTAGTACAAACAGGCTTTACTTCCCGTATATAACTATGGACGGTGGAGTTGATTCGACTTGGGTGACCAGTGACGATTCCCTGTTCTTCCCAGCTCCCTGTTCCTTGCTTCTTTTCTTCTCCGCTGCGATTGTCCAGCACACGGCTGGCTTCTTTTGTTCAGTCTTTGGATCACGAGTTCCCTGTACACAATCCTGTTGAGCCCGGTGATTGGTTCTCCTTGTTCCAGCACCGGCCTCGTCCAATGAAATTCCTTCCAGCGGGAATTTCAACGGCAAGCTCGCCTCCTTTGTTCAAACCATGCTGTCTCCGGCACAAATTCCTTCCGCAGTCAAAGGTCACAGTTCACAAGTTCATATTAGAGAGCCCCTTATATTCCCTGTCTATCCTCATACATACATTCCTAAACATTAATTCATCAGCAAGTTTCTACACATTAATTCATTAATAAATTCCTACACAAATTTATTAATTCCTAACCACACTCTCACAACACTGACTGACATGTACTCTAAGGGGGCGATTTTGCCAGCCCTGGGGAGGTGGGTATGGAGGCAGGACTGGTGGGAAAATGGCAGAATTTGGGGGCGGGTGCCCAACCCGCCTCTATGCCATCTTCCTAGGAGGCGGGTAGCCGTCCCGCACCGGGTTCCGTCTCCTTGGAGGCGGGAAGAGATTAAAGCCAATTAACTGCCTGTTAACAGGCAGAAAATAGGATTATCCCCTTTTTGCCCTCACAAGTGCAGGCTTCCTGAAGGCTCCAAAACACACCAGGTCAGCGAGGCGAGTACTGGGTCTGCGGGGGTCAGGGTGCAAAAGTGCGCTGTGAAGGTAAGTGATGGGTGCAAGAGTGTAGAGGTGAGTATCTGAGGTAAGTGCAAAGTGTTAGTAAAAGTGTACTTACCTTTGTTTCTTCCTGCAGGCTTCAGTCGGTGTGTATGCGGAGAGTCTCGGACCTCCGTGTTGCAGATGAGAGATGGCCTTTGCATTCTCAGATGCAACAACCATCTCATTTCTGTAAAAGAAAGAAGGTTGATGATGTCTTGAATTCAAGACCTCATCAAACTACAGAGAATGTCAGTGTTTGACAACTTCACAGAGCTGTCAAACGATGACAATTCATCTGTCAAAAATTTGACAGATGAAACATCATACGTTGACATTCGCTGCAACCGGCTTTCCCTTAATTGGCCTGCGGGCTTAACAAGGTCAATCAAGGGAAAATAGCGTGGGTTGGCCACAAATCGATGGAGGCGGGACATCGAAAGCCAAGCAGCAGTCCCGCCTCCAACGTGCCCCCATTAACAAAATTGCTTCCATCTCTTTATCTAAACCTGGCCACCATAAGTAACTGCATCCAAAGCTCTTGGTCAAGCACATTCCCAAGTGCTGGTCATGAAGATCTCCTAACAATTTAGACCTGAACCTATTTGGGATAACTACTCTTGCTCCCCACATGATACAATCTTTATCCACTGACAATTCATTCCGATGAATGAAGTAAGGATGGATATCTTCCTCTGATACCTGGTTTGGCCAACCATTTGCTATGTAATCATACACCTTTGACATAATTGGGTCACGTTTGTTTGCCCCACCAATCTCTTCAGCTGATCAATGTATGAGAAATAGAACACTTCTTCCTTATTGGGTGCAACATGTGATGGGGATGGCAACCTGGACATAGCATCAGCATTACTGTGATCAGCTGATGTCTGTACTCAATGTCTTACGTATACGCTGACAAAATCAAAGCCCATCTCTGCATTCGGGCTGCAGCTAAAGTTTGAACTGGGGACTTTGGATGGAGGATTGCTGTCAGGGGCTTATGGTCAGTAACTATGGTAAATTTACAATCAAGCAAGTATTTGCGAAACTTCTTGACCCCAAAAATCAACGACAAAGCTTCCCTTTCGATCTGCGCATAATTCCACTCACTGGCACTGAGAGTGCGTGAAGCAAAAGCAATTGGTCTCTCCTCCCCACTATCTAGTACATGAGAGATCACTGCCCCAACTCCATAAGGAGAGGCGTCACATGCTAGCCTGATCTCCTTAGGTACATCATAGTGAACTAACATGGTACTCTCTACTAACTGGCTTTTATATTCTTTGAATGCTGTGTCACATTCTTTTGACCACTTCCAAGGGACCTGTTTTCTCAACAGCTCATTCAGTGGATGTAACAATGTAGCCAAGTTTGGGAGGAACTTTCCGTAATAATTCAAAAAACCCAAAAATGATTGAAGTTCAGAGACATTCTTGGGAGTGGGTGCATTTCTGATTGCATCCAGCTTTCCCTTGGTTGGATGTAAATCATCTTTGTCTATTCTCTCTGCCCTAAGTTCTCCACTGAGTTTTGAAACAACTCACACTTGTGAGCTGTCACTCGTACTCCGTGCTTCTCTAGCCGTTTGAGCACTTCATTCAACACTTCATCATGGATTTGCCTGTTTGGTGCTGAAATGAGTCTGTCATCCAAATAACACACTAACCCTTCAATCCCTTGCAAAATTTGGTTCATCACCCCCTGGAATATGTCGAGAGCAGAAGACACGCCAAATGGTAGCCTATTGAACTGATATAGGCCTCGGTGAGTATTTATAGTCAAGCATGACTTGGACTCTTCACCTAACTCAAGTTGTAAGTAGGTGTTTGTTAGATTTAACTTCGAAAAGATCTGGCCACCAGTCAGCGTTGTGAACAAATCTTCCACATTTGGCAACGTATTGGGTAGATTACACTCTAGAACCTGGTTTACGGTTACCTTATAATCACCACACAACCTTACCTTACCATCTGACTTAGGTACAACAACAATGGGTGTAGCCCAATTACTCAGATCCACCTTAGAGATAATGTTCTCAGTTTCTAGTCTTTTGAGTTCTTGCTCAACTTTCTCCTTGAGTGCCTATGGTACGGGACATGGCTTGCAGTAAACTGGTCTTGTGTCCTTCTGCACTCTGACACTCGTCTTGAAGTCTTGGATCAGACTGCCTGTTTCGCTGAACACCTTCGGATACTGCTTGATGACATCATCTTTCGATGCAAATTTCACTTCCACACGAAAATCTCATTCCAATCCAGCTTCAGTGATCCCAACCAATCTCTACCCATCAAGGCAGGCTTGTCTCCTGCCACTACTATGAGAGGCAAGCTCTGACACTGATCCTTGTATTTCACTGGTATGGTGACACTTTCTACTACAGGGATTTGCTCTCCTGAGTAGCCTCACAGCTCTACCTTCGATTTCTCTAGTCGATAATCACGCAACTTGTCGCGATATAGTGATTCCGGTACTACACTCTGATGCACCAGAGCCGATTTCCATGCGTATCCTGGTTCCTGCGACATCTACTTGGCTGACAATACCTCGCGAATCGCTGTTAGATACCTTCGCGCTCCTGATGACGTGAATCTCCAGAAACTCCTCGCCCTGCTGCTTCTCTTCAGCGGTATGTAGTGTCTGGCGATTTCTACTTCTAGCATTGCCAGTCGGTTTACTCTTCTGTCGGCACGCCTTCGCAAGATGCCCGGTTTTCTTGCAGTTGAAACACTCTGCCTTCACATATGGACAGCTTTGAGCATTGTGTTGTCCCAGCTTCACTGTAGCACGACTTCAAGGCACTGTTACCTTGACCAGTTGCTGAGGCCTTGGGGCCCAACTGCCTTTTACTTTTAGCCTGCAGCCAATTCACCTCGGTTGCCTGACGACTGAAAATGGTGCGGAACTCTCGGGAGTATCGGTCGGCCATATCCATCGACATAGCTGTCTGACAAGCTAAGTCAAAAGTCAAGTTAGGGGGTTGTCAACAATTTACTTCTGATACGTTCATTTTTCAACCCGATACGTTCATTTTTCAACCCGCAAACAAAGCGGTCACGCAAAGCTCAGTCCTGAAAGTTTCCGAAACGACAGTGAATGGATAGTTTTTTTAAAGCTACAATGTACTCACTGATACCCTCGTCATTTAATTTATCATGTGTTCCAAAACGATAACTTTCAGCAATTTCCAGGGGTAGTGCTGTTCTAACTTGGTTAGGATCTCCTTCATTCAGTGGCGTGTCCTTCGGCTCGGCGGGAACAAGCACATTTTTCAGGGTTTCATTCACCTCGGGGCCTGCTGCAGTCAAAAAAATAGCCCGTTTCATTTCTAAAACCGCCCGGTTACGGTTTACATCATCGGGGACTTCGACAATACTATTCGCGGTGAAAAACATTTCTAGCCGCTCCACAAGTGTCTCAGTCGCAATGCAACTCACCCAAGCACCCTATTATTCCGAGGTGCGGCCATCTGGACTCTGGCAGCGTCGACGGTTCAACCACGTGTGCTCGAAATTACATTGGATTTTTAAGTTTTCCTGCAAAATGAAGAACCTCCAACAATCCCTCCGTCGGTTGGCAGGATTATCCTCCAACAAAAATTTCAGCTAAGGAATCCGCAATCCGATCCTCATCACTAATTCTGTGATATCTTGAGACACAGCACACACACACACACACACCCTTCCGGTAAGAACTGTACTGCACGCGGCTTTATTATTATATACACATCAGTAGCCCACCAGGTGGCTCTATTACAGGGTACAATCCTGAAGGGGGTGCATGAACAGAGAGACCTGGGGGTACATGTGCACAAATCGTTGAAGGTGGCAGGGCAGGTTGAGAAAGCAGTTAATAAAACATACAGGATCCTGGGCTTCATAAATAGAGGCATAGAGTACAAAAGCAAGGAAGTTATGATGAACCTTTATAAAACACTGGTTCGGCCTCAACTGGAGTATTGTGTCCAATTCTGGGCACCGCACTTTAGGAAGGATGTGAAGGCCTTAGAGAGGATGCAGAAAAGATTGACGAGAATGATTCCAGGGATGAGGGACTTCAGTTACGTGGATAGACTGGAGAGGCTGGGTTTGTTCTCCTTGGAGCAGAGAAGGCTGAGAGGAGATTTGATAGAGGTGTTCAAAATCATGAGGGGTCTAGACAGAGTAGATAGAGAGAAACTGTTCCCATTGGCAGAAGGGTCGAGAACCAGAGGACACAGATTTAAGGTGATTGGCAAAAGAACCATAGGCGACATGAGGAAAAACTTTTTTTACACAGTGTGGTTAGGATCTGGAATGCACTGCCTGAAAGGGTGGTGGAGGCAGATTCAATCACGGCTTTCAAAAGGGAATTGGATAAGTATCAGAAGGAAAAAAAATTTGCAGGGCTACGGGGAAAGGTCGGGGGAGTGGGACTAGCTGAAGTGCTCTTGCAGAGAGCCGGCACGGGCTCGATGGGCCGAATGGCCTTCTTCTGTGCTGTAACCATTCTATACTCAGGCAGATGTAAAAAATGATCCTTAGCACTATGCAGTGTGGAGCAGGAAGTTCTCCTCGTTGCCTACCCATAATTCCTCCCATCACCACCCTCATTTACGGTTTGTGGGACCTTGCTGTTCACAAAGTGACGGCCACATATGCCTACAAAACAAGAGTGACTAACTTCCAAGTAATTGATTGGCTATGGAGTACATTGGATGTGATAAAGCACTATAATAAATGCGAGTTATTTCTTTTCGACACAGAAATTAGTCCCGATCACACAGTACTTTTCCAGATCTTACTCAGATCTTCTACAAGAAAATCTTATGTCTAAGAGCAGCGCACGCTCCTTCCTCAAGTGTTGATGTGTCGGATTTCTCTCCTCTCTGCCCCTCCAGCCCATTAAGGAGCGGTTTGATATCGGAGTTACCTTCAGCGGAGAGGTGGAAGGCACAGGATAGTATCTTATTGCAAAACCTGCTTTAATAATGTTCCAGTTACAGCCAAAAGGACGTGCACAGACCAAGTATAAGGTTTCACCCCCCTCCAAACTGGACTGACCCACCCAGTTTCCATTTGCTCAGCTGACCCACCCCATTGACAAATCGGTGACATCACCACGCCAACAATCCAACGTTTAAAATACAATTAAAGCTGGGCGTACTGTACACATCTACCTGCTGTGTGTGTTTTAAGTTCTGTCAGTACAGGTCGTGACTTGAATTACACATCAACCAGCAGTTACCTTACCAATGCTGGATGCTCTTTTTAAAATTTAAATTTCCTTTTCAAAAAGAAATGCCAGACACAGAAACTCTGCAGCCGTGTGCTAACTCGCACCAAGTCTCGTTCACCCATCACCCCCTGTGCTCGCTGACCTACATTGGCTCCCGGTTAAGCAAAACCTCAATTTTAAAATTCTCATCCTGGTTTTCAAATCCCTCGATGGCCTCGTCCCTCCTTATCTCTAATCTCCTCCAGTCTTATAATCCCCCCCGAGTCCTCTGCGCTCCGCCTATTCTGGCCTTTTGAACATCCTTGATTTTAGATGCTCCACCATTGGCGGCCGTGCCTTCAGCTGCCAAGGTCCTAAGCTCTGGAATTCCAGTAGACAAGAAAAAAAGACTTGCATTTTTATAGCGCCTTTCACGACCACCGGCGTCTCAAAGTGCTTTACAGCCAATGAAGTACTTTTTTTGAAGTGTAGTCACTGTTGTAATGTAGGAAATGCGGCAGCCAATTTGCGCACAGCAAGCTCCCACAAACAACAAGTGATAATGACCAGATAATCTGTTTTTGTTATGTTGATTGAGGGATAAATATTGTCCGGGACACCGGGGATAACTCCCCTGCTCTTCTTCGAAACAGTGCCATGGGATCTTTTACGTCCACCTGAGAGAGCAGACAGGGCCTCGGTTTAACGTCTCATTTGAAAGACGGCACCTCTGACAGTGCGGCACTCCCTCAGCACTGCACTGGAGTGTCAGCCTAGATTTATGTGCTCAAGTCCCTGGAGTGGGACTGTGAACCCACAACCTTCTGACTCAGAGGCGAGAGTGCCGCCCACTGAGCCACGGCTGACACAGTTGAACAGAAACCCTTGCTACTGCAATTTGCTCACTGCAATTGACAAGAGCCCTCTCGCATTCTCCTGGCCTTCAGAAAGTGGAGTAGTATACACACAATCAGACCACGTGATTCAGGCTATAAACTAATAATGGAATTTATTAACAGGTAAAGATTCAATGGAAGCAGAAAATCAGTACTGCAGGTTTTACTTACGGAATTTTTAAACTTACACTCTCTCATTAGATATAAAAATAATAAAAAGAGACACAACACATGACCAATTCTTCTAATACGATAGCAAAATACTGCGGATGCTGGAAAATTGAAACAACAACAGAAAACGCTGGAAAAACTCAGCAGGCCAGGCAACATCCGTGGAGAGAGAAACAGAGTTAACGTTTCAGGTCGAAACCCTTCGTCAGAACTGAGAAAAAAAGCAGGAAATGAAACAGATAAAAAAGCAAGGGGGAGGAGGAATAAAAGAACAAAAGGGGTGGTCTATGGTAAGTAGAGACATTAAGAGATGCTCAAGGCAAGACGAGATGGTAATGGTAATAACCTGTCCTATTACCATCTCGTCTTGCCTTGAGCATCTCTTAATGTCTCTACTTACCATAGACCACCCCTTTTGTTCTTTTATTCCTCCCCCCAGCTTTTTTATCTGTTTCATTTCCTGCTTTTTTCTCAGTTCTGACGAAGGGTTTCGACCTGAAACGTTAACTCTGTTTCTCTCTCCACGGATGTTGCCTGGCCTGCTGAGTTTTTCCAGCGGTTTCTGTTGTTGTACCAATTCTCCTAATACCATCAAACCTGGGCCAGAATCCGCAGTACAAATTTATATGCGAGATCGTATCTCCCCTCATGTGGTCTCTGGATGTTTGTATCTTAGTAGGTCCAGAAGAATGAAAGGGCCACAGCAGGCTGGCTGAGATACAATGTTCCCGCTAAGGTGCGCGCGCAGGCCGCTCACCGGCTTTTACATCGCGAATACCGCGCACGCACAGAAATTTAAAAGGGACCGCACATTAAAAGAAACAGGGCGCGCAGAACAAAGCGCAGCTCACGGGGACCATTGGAGATATACTTCTCCCCTTTGAAGTTCAAATTGTGAAAGAGGAAATCAGACGTTCCTTTTCCACAACTAAACTAGCAAATTAAAGTAAGGTTTCCTGAGGCTCACCCAGTTGCTCGACACAAACCATTTGTACGTGGCTCCAAGTACCTTCATCTGACATTGATCATTTTCAGGATATAGCCAGCAGTCTAATTTGCGGTTTTGACTTACTTTGCAATTAAACCATATTTGCACAAGAAGAATGGGCTACCTTTGAACATAAGAACATAAGAATTAGGAGCAGCAGTAGGCTGCACGGCCCCTCGAGCCTGCTCCGCTATTCAATAAGATTGTGGCTGATCTTCGACCTCAACTCCACTATCCCGTCCGATCCCCATATCCCTTGATTCCCCTAGAGTCCAAAAATCTAGCGATCTCAGCCTTGAATATACTCAATGACTCAGCATCCACAACACTTTAGGGCAGAGAATTCCAAAGATTCACAATCCTCTAAGTGAAGAAATTCCTCCTCATCTCAGTCTTAAATGGCCTACCCCTTATCCTGAGACTATGCCCCCTAGTTCTAGACACTCCAGCCAGGGGAAACAACCTCTCAGCATCCACCCTGTCAATCCCCCTCAGAATCTTGTATGTTTTAATGAGATCACCGCTCATTCTTCTAAACTCCAGAGTATAAACCCAATCTACTCAACCTCTCTTCATAGGACAACCCTCTCATCCCAGGGATCAATCCGGTGAACCTTCATTCCACCACCACTTAGTGAAGTGGTTTACCTACAAAAGCAATTACCTGCCGATGTTGGCGCACTCTAACTAGACCAGCTGCTGCAAACAAACAATATTTAAAACTGAATGCTGGATATTAAAAATTGAGTCTTCGTATAATCTGAAATTTATGGGGAGATCCAGGTCGATCCTATTTTGTATAAAAGATTCATCAGTATCTATCATGCTGCAGAGGTCATACTCCACAAAGGTGCCAAAAGTAACTTTAAAAAAAAAGACAATGAAAGTGATTTTTTCCCCCCAACCCAGAGCTGGCGATCTGCAAGCTTCCCTCACCAAACAACAATGAATCTCCAATTGAGCTCAGCACCTATGTAGGTCACCACTTCCAAGACGAATACCTATAGTAGTGGATTTAAAGGGATAGATCAGGTTCGCAGCTAAACTTTACCATTGTGCAACCACAACTTTACAACCACACCCCCGGCTCCCCTTCCCATACCACACATGAGCAACACCACAGGAGATTCACTACTAAGAAAGGCAGACTTGCATTTATACCGCACCTTTCACAACCACCGGACGTCCCAAAGCGCTTTACAGCCAATGACGTACTTTTTGAAGTGGAGTTCACTCCTGTAATGTAGGAAATGCGGCAGCCAATTTGCGCACAGCAAGCTCCCACAAACAGCAATGCGATAATGACCAGATAATCTGTTTTTGTTATATGTTGGTTGAGGGATAAATATTGGCCGCGACACCGGGGATAACTCCCCTGCTCTTCTTCGAAATAGTGCCGTGGGATCTTTTACGTCCACCTGAGAGGGCAGACGGGGCCTCGGTTTAACGTCTCATCCGAAAGACGGCACCTCCGACAGTGCAGCACTCCCTCAGCACTGCACTGGAGCGTCGGCCTAACTTTAATGTGCTCAAGTCTCTGGAGTGGGACTTGAACCCACGACCTTCTGACTCAGAGGCGAGTGTGCTACCAACTGAGCCACAGCTGAGATAATCATAAAGTACTGTTGTATTAGAAATCATAGAAAGTTTCGGCCCATCATAGAAACATAGAATCTAGGAGCAGGAGTAGGCCATTCGGCCCGTCGAGCCTGCTCCGCCATTCAATACGATCATGGCTGATCATCCAAATCCAGCACCCTGTCCCTGCCCCAATCCCCACAGTACTCACATCCCACCCTACCCCCGTAACCCCACGCATTTAATTCCCCCTAACATATCCCATCCTATCCCCATAACCCCACATATTTAATCCCCCCTAACACTAAGGGTCAATTTATCATAGCCAAATCAACCTAACCTGCACATTTTTGGACTGTGGGAGGAAACCGGAGCACCCGGAGGAAACCCACGCAGACACGGGGAGAATGTGCAAACTCCACACAGACAGTCACCCGAGGTCAGATTCGAACCCGGGTCTCTGGCGCTGTGAGGCACCAGTGCTAACCACTATGCCATCGTGTCCGCGCCGGCCAACAAAGAGCTATCCAGCCTAATCCCACTTCCCAGCTCTTGGTCCGCAGCTCTGCAGGTTAGAGCATCCCAAGTGCACATCCAAGTACTTTTTAAATGTGGTTAGGGTTCCTGCCTCTACCACCCTTTCAGGCAGTGAGTTCCAGACCCCCACAACCCTCTGGGTGAAGAAATTTCCCCTCAAATCCCCTCTAAACCTTCCCTCCCCCAATTACATTAAATCTGTGCCCGCTGGTTTTTGACCCCTCTGCTAAGGGAATAGGTCCTTTCTATCCACTTTATCTATGCCCCTCATAATTTTATACACCTCAATTAGGTCTCCCCTCAGCCTCCTCTGTTCCAAGGAAAACAGACCCAGCCTATCCAGTCTTTCCTCATAGCTAAAATTCCCTACTCCCGGCAACATCCTCGTAAATCTCCTCTGTACCTTCTCTAGTGCAATCACATCTTTCCTGTAATGTGGTGACTAGAACTGCACGCAGTACTCTAGCTGAGGCCTAACTAGTGTTTTATACAGTTGAAGCATAACCCCCCTGCTCTTGTATTCTACAAACCCAATGAGACAATCAATGATCCAGAACAGCAGACAGAGGGACTCGCAGTGCAGCAACCGAAGAAAAAAGAGTCAAACTGGACCCCTCCGGAGGGTCGCTGCCCCAAGCTTGACATGTATGCTCAAGCTGTCAGGAGATGCATCAACGCCAGATTCATCAGCCGCACTCACAAGACAGTCCAGAATGTCACCCGAGCACAACGCAACGCCATCCACGCTCTCAAGACCAACCGCAACATTGTCATCAAACCAGCGGACAAAGGAGGAGCCATCGTCATACAGAACAGAACGGACTATTGTAAAGAAGCATACCGACAACTGGACAACCAGGAACACTACAGACAGCTACCCGCAGATCCGACCAAAGAACACACCCGCCAACTCAATAGACTGATCAAGACCTTCGATCCAGACCTTCAAAACATCCTACGCACTCTCATCCCACGTAATCCCCGCGTGGGAGACTTCTACTGCCTCCCAAAGATACACAAAGCCAACACACCCGGACGTCCTATCGTATCAGGCAATGGAACCCTGTGTGAGAACCTCTCTGGATACATCGAGGGCATTCTGAAACCCATCGTACAGGGAACCCCCAGCTTCTGTCGCGACACTACAGACTTCTTACAGAAACTCAGCACCCACGGACCAGTTGAACCAGGAACACTCCTTGCCACGATGGACGTATCGGCACTCTACACCAGTATCCCCCACGATGACGGCATCGCTGCAACAGCCTCAGTACTCAACATCAACAACAGCCAATCTCCAGACGCCATCCTACAACTCATCCGCTTCATCCTTGACCACAATGTCTTCACCTTCGACAACCATTTTTTTACCCAAACACACGGAACAGCCATGGGGACCAAATTCGCACCCCAATACGCCAACATCTTCATGCACAAGTTCGAGCAAGACTTCTTCGCTGCACAGGAACTCCAGCCAACGCTGTATACCAGATACATCGACGACATTTTCTTCCTTTGGACCCATGGCGAAGGATCACTGAAAAGACTACACGATAACATAAACATGTTCCATCCCACCATCAAACTCACCATGGACTACTCCTCAGAATCAGTCTCATTCCTGGACACACGAATCTCCATCAAAGACGGACACCTCAGCACTTCACTCTACCGCAAGCCCACGGACAACCTCACGATGCTCCACTTCTCCAGCTTCCACCCTAACCATGTTAAAGAAGCCATCCCCTATGGACAAGCCCTGCGAATACACAGGATCTGCTCAGACGAGGAGGAACGCGATGGACACCTACGGACGCTGAAAAACGCCCTCGTAAGAACGGGATATGACGCTCGACTCATCGATCGACAGTTCCGACGGGCCACAGCGAAAAATCGCATAGACCTCCTCAGAAGGCAAACACGGGACACAACCAACAGGGTACCCTACGTCGTCCAGTACTTCCCCGGAGCGGAGAAACTACGCCATGTTCTTCGCAGCCTTCAACATGTCATCCATGACGACAAACACCTCGCTAAGGCCATCCCCACGCCTCCACTACTTGCCTTCAAACAGCCGCCTAACCTCAGAAGTACCATCGTTCGCAGCAAATTACCCAGCTTTCAGGATAACAGCGACCACGACACCACACAACCCTGCCATGGCAAACTCTGCAAGACATGCCAGATCATCAACACAGATACCACCATCACACGTGAGGACACTACCCACCAGGTACATGGTACATACTCATGTGACTCGGCCAACGTTGTCTACCTCATACGTTGCAGGAAAGAATGCACCGCGGCATGGTACATCGGCGAGACCATGCAGACACTGAGACAACGTATGAACGAGCACCGCGCAACAATCGCCAGGCAGGATTGTTACCTCCCAGTCGGGGAACACTTCAGCAGTCAAGGACATTCAGCCTCGGATCTGCGGGTAAGCGTTCTCCAAGGCAACCTTAGAAACACACGACAACGCAAAATCATCGAGCAGAAACTGATAGCCAAGTTCCGCACTCATGAAGACGGTCTCAATCGGGATCTTGGGTTATGTCACGATACATGACGTGATCCGGACTCGAGTCGTCGTTAGCTTGTTCACAGATGTGATTCCCAGTAAAAAAGTAAAAATTTTCCCAGTAAAAAAGTAAAAAAATGTTAAAGCTTTTCGTTTTACATACAGACGGCAGCTTTTGACACGTTAGAACCCCTGCGACTACACCTCATTGTCTCAGTTGTATCTTGCTATGTCTTTGATGTGGTACCTTCCTGGCTGACTTAATTAACTTTATCACACCTCGGCAGATAGTCAGGATGATTTAATTTATTGGTCTGCAATTGTAAAATACACATGCTTGGTTTTCCATCTATATATGCTTTGGAGATTCTGTATCTAATTTACTTCACCTGAGGAAGGAGCAAATCGATAGCTCCGAAAGCTTGTGATTTCAAATAAAACTGTTGGACTATAACCTGGTGTTGTGCGACCTCTCAATCTTGTATTCTATGCCACGGCTAATAAAGGCAAGCATTCCATATGCCTTCTTAACCACCTTATCTACTTGGCCTGCTACCTTCAGGGATCTGTGGACATGCACTCCAAGGTCCCTTTGTTCCTCTACACTACTCAGTGTCCTACCATTTAATGTGTACTCCCTTTCCTTGTTAGTCCTCCCCAAATGCATTACCTCACACTTCTCCAGATTGAATTCCATTTGCCACTGTTCTGCCCACCTGACCAATTTATTGATATCTTCCTGCAGTCTACAGCTTCCTTCTTCAGTATCAAACACACAGCCGATTTTAGTGTCATCTGCAAACTTCTTAATCATACCCCCTATATTCAGGTCAAGATCGTTGATACATACCACAAAAAGCAAGGGACCTAGTACTGAGCTCTGCGGAACCCCACTGGAAACAGCTTTCTAGTCACAAAAACACCCATTAACCATTACCCTCTGCTTCTTGTCTCTGAGCCAGTTTTGACTCCAACTTGACACTTTGCTCTGGATCCCATGGGCTTTTAACTTCGTGACCAGTCTGCCATGTGGAACCTTATCAAAAGCCTTGCTAAAGTCCATATACACTACATCAAACTCTACCCTCATCTACCCTCCATGTTACCTCCTCAAAAAATTCAATCAAGTTTTTCAGACACGACCTTCCCTTAACAAATCCGTGCTGACCATCCTTGATTAATCCATGTCTTTCTAAATGAAGATTTATCCTGTCCTTCAGAATTCTTTCCAATAATTTTCCCACCACCGAGGTTAGGCTGACTGGCCTGTAATTACTCGGTCTATCCTTTTCTCCCTTTTTAAACAAGGGTACCACATTAGCAGTCCTCCGGCACCACACCTGAAGCCAGAGAGGATTGAAAAATGGTCAGGGCCTCTGCTGTTTCCTCTTTTGCTTCGCTTAACAGCCTGGGATACATTCATCCGGGCCTGGGGATTTATCCACTTTTAAAGCTGCTAAACCCCTTAATACTTCCTCTCTCACTATGTTTATTTAATTTAATATTTCACATTCCTCCCCCCCGACAGCAATGTCTGCTTCGCCCCTCTCCTTTGTGAAAACAGACGCAAAGTATTCATTAAGAACACTACCGACGTCTCCCGCCTCCACACACAGATTACCCTCATGATCTCTAATAGGCCCTACCCTTTCTTTAGTTATCCTCTTACTCCCAATATATTTATAAAACATTTTTGGGTTTTCCTTGATTTTACTTGCCAAGAATTTTTCATGCTCTCTCTTTGCTTTCCTAATATCATTTTTAATAGCACCCCTGCACTTTCTGTACTCCTCTAAAGATTCTGGAGTATTTAGCCCTCGGTATCTGTCATACGCCTCCCTTTTTTTCCTTTATCCTACCCTGTATGTCTCTAGACATCCAGGGGGCTCTAGATTTGTTAGTCCCACCTTTTTTCTTTAAGGGCACATACATGTTTGGTCTCAATCCTCCGGATCTCCTCCTTGAATGCCTCCCACTGCTCTGACACTGATTTACCTTCAAGTATTAGCAGAAGCCTCCCTCAGTCCAGTGGCATCATTGCACCCCCTCCATACAGAAACACAGGGATCTTTACCAATGATGTCAAAGCCCCTTTAACACTGAGGCTCATGTCCCCCACACAGCAAGCTAGGAACACAACATAAAGTAATATTACAAGCTGTTAACATCACCTTGGACTTATTG
The DNA here is from genome assembly GCA_030390025.1 of Squalus acanthias. Taxonomy (NCBI): domain Eukaryota; kingdom Metazoa; phylum Chordata; class Chondrichthyes; order Squaliformes; family Squalidae; genus Squalus; species Squalus acanthias. Next base: position 8,256,997 of record CM059440.1, read on the forward strand.
CATCAGAGGGATTTGAAAGGAAGAAATGAGTCAGTCTGTGTTTGCCAGTAGCAATTCTATGATCCTTCACCTCTTTTTCATTTCCTAATGAGCTTGTGTGTCGTTTAAAAAGTGCAGGTGCAGCATATGTTGGGAAAGAAACCCTAAATTGCTAACAGCCATCTAATAACTAATTAGACCTCCAGTGGCTATTAAATCGAAAAGCACTGGTTCTGCCTGTTACTAGGCAGACAAATTGAAAATTAAAAAACACATTCCTGACCGACCAAATGCCCAACTGGTCCAAGTCTGCAAACACTGCTGCACTGGAATCGAACCATGGTGGCTCTGTGTAGGTTTCTACAATGTCTGATTATCCTATCAGTACACAACAGAATACCATTCAAACCTTATTGACTGCTGGATATTGGAGAGTTCACTGTTAGAGCTATGTTTTAAATACTTGGCCAGCGATATGGTTGAGGCTGTTTGACATTCTGTGTGCTCACAGACTAAATGTTGGTTTTCTGCTATAAACTGAAGCGGACGATCCAGTCGCCTAATGCCCATTTCACACCTCCCAATATTGTTTTTTTTAAAACATTTTAGAAAGAAGATTTCAGCAGAATATATATGCACACATACATACTTACATGGATTTTTTCAAAGTTGAATCTGCCCCAGTTTAGACTGAGAAATCGGCCCCCACTCCCAAATGGTCAGGTGTCCGAACAAATGGGTCTATTGCTTAAATACAAAAGCACAATGAAGGAAGGCAAAAATAAACTCCCAGTCACCTTATGCTTCAGTGTGCTGTTACCTCACAAGCAGGCCCACACCTCACAGTTTACAAACATACGAAAAATGCCAGACAGGCAAGAAAGAAAGACTTGCAGTTATATCACACCATTCATGACCACTGGACGTCCCAAAGCACTTTACAGCCAATAAAGTACTATTTGAAGTGGAGTCACTGTTGTAATGTAGGAAGCGCGGCAGCCAATTTGCATTCAGCAAGCTCCCACAAACAGCAATGTGATAATGACCAGATAATCTGTTTTTGTTACATTGATTGAGGGATAAATATTGGCCAGGACACCGGGGATAACTCCCCTGCTCTTCTTCGAAATAGTGCCGTGGGATCTTTTACGTCCACCTGAGAGAGCAGACGGGGCCTCGGTTTAACGTCTCATCCGAAAGACGGCACCTCCGACAGTGCAGCGCTCCCTCAGTACTGCACTGGAATGTCAGCCTGGATTTTGTGCTCAAGTCTCTGGAGTGGGACTTGAACACACAACCTTCTGACTCAGAGGCGTTGGTGCCACCAACTGGGCCACAGCTGACCTACTGGTCCAGCCAGCCTGTCTCATCTACTTGTGTTGTCCTGTTTGAGAATTTCTGATTTCAGATAACGTGCGGAAGGCAGGCAAAACCAGCCTAGCCAAGCCTTATTGTGCCGGTGAGTATTGAGTGAAAACTTAAATCACTACTAATGGTGATTCACCATCTGCTGTCCTACCAGCTTGAACATCCAAGTACAATGAGACAATACAGATTGCAAAGATGAAAGAAAAACTCACCAACAAAAACCACTATGAAATATAAAATCAAGGCAGCGATGGCAGATAATGTCGCACAGTTTAGTTTCATTTCTGCAGAGAATGACCCCAAAGGAATTGAAAGGTTGTATTTGAGCAAAGGAAGTCTGACATTACACTGAATAGAGCGGACCCCAGACACACATGTCCACTGAGCCTGCTGCAGCACAAGTCTAGACAAACACGATAGGCAATACAAGACTCAAACAATGATGAAGGAATTCAAAATCTTTGTGATGAACAGAGATTATTTTCCATTTTTAACACGTTGTAAGGTATTGTCAACGCGCATTACAAGAAGCTGCATAATGGTTCAAGTCATGAGATACAACCCTCCTCTAACTTACATTTAGTTATGTGAAAGACAAATGAGATTTTGAGAAGCACCAGCAGTTTCTTCGTGACAAAGCAATTGAAAGAGTGAGTCTTTGGTTTCGTAGATAGCCTTCTTGCCCCTGCGTCAGAAGGTGCAAGGTTCAATCCCCGCACCAAGACCGTCCCGTGAGTGGAGACAGGAGCTCTGGCTCCGAACTCTGGGTTAACATCCAGTGGGGTACTCGCGGCCGGTGGGTGCGGGGGACCCCCACCCTCATCGTGTGGGCTGTGGTAAAAGCCTCCTGCCGTGTAGGACTAACCACCCTGACGGCTGGTATGAAAGTAGTTATCACCATGGAAGGAGCGTTCACATTGCGGCCTGTCAAACTGTAAATCAGCCTGTGAATCCATCCGCTGCTTTACACTATTCTCCATTGGGGGGGGGGGGGGGTGGGTGGGGGGAGCGTGAAGGCATGAAAACAAAACAGTTGATGCTGCATCAATCGACCCTGGGAAAGAAAGAGCTGAATAATTATCTGATTGGGTATGGGATTCAGGTTCACCCCAGTCACTGACAAAAGCTGAATCCTGACAGATGTAGGGCAGTCATTGCCATCATGTCTGACCATTAGTAAGCTATTAAAATGATTTACATGAATGGCTCTCTGGTAAGATAAAATATTCGCTGCTCGGAAAATGAAGATGGTTACAGCGCTGCAAATTCTCTGCATCATCTGTTTGTCTAAAAGGTATTGAGAGCATCTGTCACGCTTTGTGCAAAACACCAACAAATCACAATTTAATCTGGTGCAAAAACAAGAATGAAGCTCGTCATTCCCTGCTGTTTATTCTGACCTTGGCCTCTTCCAGAGGAGAGGCGCCAAGCATCTGCCAACCTAGAAACCTTCTAGCAGTAATAATTTGACTGAAAGATCTTTTCAGGCCACTTCCCCACAGACAGTGCACAAGCAGTGGCCAGGTTGGGATCTAAACGCCACAACCTTTGAACCCTGACCCAGACGGGGTCGCCAGCTCTGGTTGGACGCATTCCTGGAGGTTTCATCACATGATCTCCCGCCTCCAAGTGCCCCGCCCCCCCACCATTGGTCACCCCGACACATCCAATTGGAAATCGGACACACCTTCCATTGCCTGATTGGATGTTTCCTGACTGACAGTCGAACAGCATTTCTTTCCAATCTCCGATATCTTTATAACTAATAAACAAAAGTGTTCAAAGAAAATGTAAAAAAAAAAACATTTTTTTAATGCCTCTAGGATTTACTCCCGGGTTTTTGCTCACAGCGGTGTCCTGGAGATTAATCTTCAATTCCTGGGGACTCCAGGGCAATCCAGGAGGGATGGCAACCCTAGAAAGACAAACTTGCATTTATATAGTGCCTTTACGACCACCGGACGTCTCAAAGCACGTTGCAGCCAATGAAGTACATTTTGAAGTGTAGTCACTGTTGCAATGTGGGAAACGCGGCAGTCAACTTGCGCACAGCAAGCTCCCACAAACAGCAGTGTGATACTGACCAGATAATCTGTTTTTGTTATGTTGATTGAGGGATAAATATTGGCCCAGGACACCGGGGATAACTCCCCTGCTCTTCTTTGAAATAGTGGCCATGGGATCTTTTACGTCCACCTGAGAGAGCAGACGGGGCCTCGGTTTAACATCTCATCCGAAAGACGGCACCTCCGACAGTGCAGCACTCCCTCAGCACTGCACTGGAGTGCCAGCCGAGATTCTTGTGCTCAAGTCTCTGGAGCGGGACTTGAACCCACAACCTTCTGATGTCAGAAAAGTGCTACCCACGGAGACATGGCCGGACCATCTGTAAGCAACACAACAGGAGATGGACAACACACATTTGTCACACTTCAGATGTCACAGTCAAGTGTCAAAAGCATAAACAAAATAAAGAAATGCAGTCATTTCATGCTGTTTTATTCTGATAGTCATCCTACAATTTCACAAGCACCTGTCAATTTATAAACTTCCCTCACCACACTTAACTTCAGGATGTGTCTCTTCACAGAAATTAGAACTTGTGACCTTAAAGGAACAGTGATGTGGAGATGCCGGTGTTGGACTGGGGTGGACAAATGTGAAGTCGCACAACACCAGGTTATAGTCCAACAGCTTTATTTGAAATCACAAGCTTTCGGAGCGGCTGCTCCTTCATCAGGTGAAGTGAGGAGATGCATATAGGCACAGCATATATAGTCAGAGAACACTCTCAGATGATTACAGTTAATCTTTCCAACTGCCCTTTATCACACCTCGGCAGAGAGATACGTGGAACTTTTAGCACAAGCTGACTTTACTCTCCAAACCGAGGACGAGAGGGAAGGAGCATAAATGTGCTGCTGCCGCTTCTGAAGGCCGCGCCGACACTTTGCGTTGGCGGCAAGGTTTTGAATCGAGCCTTTTCCTGCTGTGTATTGTGCGGAGATGAGGCAGCAGGAATCTGCCAATTCGCAGCGGCCAGGTTGGGCATCCCAACGACGAGCGAAGGGTCATTGACCTGAAACGTTGATTCTGTTCCTCTCCCCGCGGATGCTGCCTGACCTGCTGAGCGTTTCCAGCATTTTCTGTTGTTGTTTCAGATTTCCAGCGTCCGCAGTGTTTCGCTATCAGGTTGGACATCCTATTGTCAGGCAAAGTGCAGTGGGGTCCAGCCATAAGATCAAAACTGAACAAAAGGAAACAAATAAAGGTCCAGTCCAAAAAAAAACAACAAGCGATGGTGAGATGCCAAGAAACCAAAAATGGTCCAAAAATGAGGACTGATCTCATCAAAGGACATTGTAGTGCAGTGGCTGTGGTACTCGACCTGCAGCCCAGAGGTTGCAAAATCCCACCCTGGCAAGATGTGAATTCGATTTAGTAAATCTGAGCTATTATCAGAAAACTAATCATGACCGCTGCCTCTCTCTTAGACAGTCCCTCGGAACCGAGGATGACTTGCTTCCACATTAAAAATGAGTTCTCAGGTGACTGATGAGTCCAATGCGGGACCTACAGTCTCTGTCACAGGTGGGGCAGACGGTGGTTGAAGGGGTGGGTGGGGTGCTTGGGTTGACGTGCGCTCCTTGCGCTTGGCTTCCGCTTGCTCCCGGCGAAGAGACTCGAGGTGTTCGGCGCCTTCCCGGATGCTTCTCCTCCACTTTGTGCGGTCTTGGGCCAGAGATTCCCAGGTGTCGGTGGGGATGTTGCACTTTTTCAAGCAAGCTTTGAGGGTGCCCTTGAAGCGTTTCCTCTGCCCACCTGGGGCTCTCTTGCCGTGTCGGAGCTCCGAGTAGAGCGCTTGTTTTGGGAGTCTCATATCGGGCATGCGGACGATGTGACCCGTCCATCGGAGCTGATCGAGCGTGGTCAAAGCTTAGATGCTGGCCTGAGCGAGAACACTGACGTTGGTGTGCCTATCCTGCCAATGGATTTGCAGGATCCTGCAGAGGCAGTGTTGGTGGTACCTCTCCAGTGATTTGAGGTGCCTGCTGCATATGGTCCATGTCTCTGAGGCATACAGGAGGGCGGGTATTACTACTGCTCTGTAGACCATGAGCTTGGTGCCGGGTTTGAGGTCCTGGTCTTCTAACACTCTCTTCCTCAGGCGACCGAAGGCTGCACTGGCACACTGAAGGCGGTGTTGGACTTCGTCATCGACGTCTGCCTTTGTTGACAGTAGGCTCCCAAGGTATGGAAAGTGGTCCACGTTGTCCAAGGCCTTGTCGTGGATTTTGATAATCGGGGGGGCAGTACTGTGTGGCGGGGGCAGGTTAGTAGAGGTCCTTTATCTTATGGATGTTTAGTGTAAGGCCCATGCTCTCGTACGCTTCGGTGAAGGTATTGACGATGGTTTGGAGTTCGACCTCCAAGTGTGCGCAGACGCAAGCATCGTCTGCATACTGTAATTCGACGACAGAGGATGGGACAACCTTGGATCTGGACTGAAGGCGACGGAGGTTGAACAGTTTCCCGTTAGTTCCCAGAGTGTTGTTAAAATCACAGTCAATTCACTGAAGTCCTTCAGGGATGGAAGGCTGCCACCAATGTTCCTTCTAATTATTTTTTTTCGTGCGCGATCCCTTTAACGGACTGCGCGGCCCATTCAAATTTTTGTGCCGCGCGGTTTCTTACATGTAAAAGCCAGTGAGCGGCCTGCGCGGAACCTCCAGACCGCTGCGCGGCCACGCGGCTTAGCGGGAACGTTGGCTGGCACTCCGAGATGGTCTGTCCTACATGTGATTGACTCTTAATGTCCTCTGAAGTGGCCGAGCAAGTCATTCAGCTTTAAACAATCGCTACAAAGTTCAGAAGTGGGATGGGGGGGGGGGGGGGGGGGCGGGGAAGAAAAACAATTGGATTTACCCACTAGCAACAACACAGGCATTGTACCAGGACATGACTTAGGAAACCTCCGTCCTTTCAACCCTGCAAAGTCCTCCTCACTAGTACTCAAGTTGGGAGAACTGCCTCACAGATGAGTCAAGCTCCAGTCTGGCAGTCATATTCGCAGCATTATATTATCAGTCAATGTCCCAGGCTCCTCCATCACCATCCCTGGATCTGCCCTACCCCATAGACAGCATAGACGCACCAGAGGTGGGGGCACAGTGGCTGGGAATGGTCCTGAGAGTCCTCAACATAAAGTCCTGAAGCCCTGAAATATCAGGTCAAAACAAGGTCAAGGAAACCTCCTGCGGATCACCATCTAACGCCCACAGTGTGATAAAGATCATTTTGAGGAAGCTTTGAAGGAAGCGAGTTACGTTATGTGGTCTGGGTGGGGAAGTTCAATGTCCACCAGCAAGAGTGGCTCGATTGTATCACCATTGACCGAGTCGGTTGAGTCCTGAAGGACATAACTGCTAGACTGGGCCTTCATCAGGTGTTCAGGGAAACAACATGAGGAAATAACCTAAGTGACCACACCCTCACCAATCTACAATCTACAAAGACACATCCGTTCATGATAGCTTTGGTGGAATAGACCAAATCTCCACAATGAGAGCATCCTGTGTCATGTTGTGTGCCACTATCAATGTGGGACAGATTAAGGTCAGATCCAGAAGTCCAAAACTCAGCATTCATGAGACACTGTTTGCCATCAGCAACAGCAGATTGTATGCACTACAATCTGTAACTGATGGCCTGACACATCCCTCCCTCCTCGATCACCATCAAGCAGGAGGTCAACCCTGGTTCAATGGGGGAGCCTAGAAGGGAATGACAGAGGTAACACCAGATATACCTTAGAATGAAGTACTAACCTAATGAAACTATTACACAGGGTTACCTGCATGCTAAACACCAAAAGCTACAAGCTATAGAGATGAGGTCCCACAACCAATAGATCAGAGAAAAGCTCTCGAGCTGTACCACATCCAGGCGAGAATGGTGATGGATAACCAGGCAACTAACAGGAGGAGGCGGCTCCATACACATCCCCATTCTCAACCATGGTGGAACCTAGCATGGGTGCAAGAGAAATATTGCAAGGACCTTAAGCCAAAATCCTACTCGGCCTCCTCCCGAGGACCCCATCATCAAAAGTGCGAGTGTTCAAACAATTTAATTCACTTAATTCGTTCATGGGATGTGGACGTCGCTGACAAGGCCAGCATTTATTGCCCATCCCTAGCTACCCTTGAGAAGGTGGTGGTGAGCCGCCTTCTTGAACCGCTGCAGTCTGTGCGGTGAAGGTACTCCCACAGTGCTGTTAGGGAGGGAATTCCAGGATTTTGACCCAGCGACGAAGAAGGAACGGCGATATATTTCCAAGTCAGGATGGTGTGTGACTTGGAGGGGAACTTGGAGGTGGTGGTGTTCCCAGGCGCCTGCTGCCCTTGTCCTTCTAGGTGGAAGGGGTCACGGGTTTGGGAGGTGATGCCGAAGAAGCCTTGGCGAGTTGCTGCAGTGCATCTTGTAGATGGTACACACTGCAGTAACGTGACATTAAGAGGCAGTGGACACAGCAAAGGCTATGGGCCCCGACAACAGGCAAATAGCTGCTCCAGCACATCTTCCAGTTCTGCTCTATAACCATCTGCTACAAATGCAAGGGTTGTTTTTTCTCTCTTTTGCTGTGGTGAAGCTTGCAATGGAATGCCAAGATGAGGAAGCTGCCATGTGGGACAAACAGTGGTTGAAGCTTGTATCCTACCTCCAAACTATTTAAAGTGCATCAGAGCACATTAGCCAGAGTAGATGTTCGAACTTGACCAGGCTCTGGCAGGGAGATAAGCACTTTACTGCTCCATGTAAGTGTGTCAGAATCAGTATTTTAGGTTACTGGAGGTGACAAATTGGTGTAAATGGATTCGTTCTAGGTGTGTGAGCCAACATCCTGATGATGCTTTCAAAAATAAAGGGGCTGATGTCAGCAAATCACTTTTAAATCGTGTTTTGATTAAACTAAATTTGTCACATTGTTTTAAGTACACAATTGGGCTTGAGGAACAGTGCCAAACATGCTGATTTTCACAACTAACATAATGCAATGGGTAACGGAAAGACTGAGCGTGTTGGATAGTACTAGAGAAGATAGTACTAGAGGCGGGAGCAGTGCCATATTAGACAGGAGCAGACTAAGAAAGACTACGAAAAATTCAAAAATGGGTTTAGAATGCATGTACGTAAACGCACAAAGTGTGGTGAATAAGGTTGGTGAGCTACAAGCACAATTAGCCGTGTGGCAATATGATGTTGTGGCAATAACGGAAACTTGGCTTAAAAGCGGTGAGGACTGGGCACTTAATATTTAAGGGTACAAGGTGTTCAGAAAAGATAGGGAAGGAAAAAAGGGAGGTGGGGTGGAAGTGCTGATTAAGGAAGACATTGTAGTGTTGGAAAGGGAAGATGTTCTTGAGGGGACAAGGACAGAATCCATTTGGTTAGAGTTGAGGAGCAAAAAGAGTATGATCACCCTATTGGGGGTATTCTATAGGTCTCCAAATAGTGAGAGGAGGTAGAGGAGCAAATCTGCAGGGAAATCGCAGAGATATGCAAGCGCTATAGTGTGGTGATGTTGGGGGTCTTTAATTACCCAAATATCGATTGGGATAATGCTAGGGTAAAGGAAAGGAGGGGGAGGAATTTCTGAAATGTGTTCAGGAGAATTTCCTTGACCAATGTGTTCTTGGCCCAACTAGGAAGGAGGCATTGCTGGATCTGGTGCTGGGGAATGAGGTGGGCCAGGTCAACCAAGTGTCTGTGGGAGAACACTTGGGTACGAGTGATCATCATATCATAAGATTTAGATTAGCAATGGAGAGGAGCAAGGAACAATCTAGAGTGGAACTTCTAAACTGGAATAGGGCTAACTTCACTGGAATGTGAAAGGATCTAGCCAGGGTAAAATGGAACCAAAGATTGACAGGAAAAACTGTAACGGAACAATGGGTGATCTTTAAGGAGGAGATGTTCCAAGTGCAGGCTAGGTACATTCCAACAAGAGGGAAGGGTAAGGGAACCAAAGCAAGGGCTCCTTGGATGATGAGGGAGATAGAGAAGATGATGAAACAAAAAAAGAGGGTGTATGATGCATGTCAGGTGAATACTTCAAGGGAGAACCAGAACAAATACAATAAGTTGAGAGGGGATGTGAAGATGAAAATAAGATTGGCAAAGAGAGAATATGAGAGTAGAATGGCAGTTAACATAAAAGGGAACTCAAAAATCTTCTACCAGCATGTAAACAGTAAACGGGTAGTAAGAGGTAGGGTGGGGCCTATTAGAGACAAAGAAGGTGATATATGCTTAGAGGCGCAGGGCAAGGCTAGAATACTCAATGAGTACTTTGTATCGGTGTTTACTAAGGAGGTGGATGCTGACAAAATATCAGTAGAAGTGGAAAAGGTAGAAGCAATGGAAGGGGTGAAAATTGATAGACAGGATGCACTAGAAAGGCTGGATATGCTTAGAGTGGACAAGTCACCTGGTCCAGATGGCTTGCATCCCAGGTTGCTAAGGGAATTGGGGGAGGAGATAGCAGAAGGGTTTACCATAATTTTCCAATCTTCCCTAGATGTGGAGGAGGTGCCTGAGGATTGGAAAGTGGCAAATGTGACACCATTGTTCAAGAAAGGGTGTAAGGGCCATCCTAGTAACTACATGCTGGTCAGTTTAACATCAGTGGTGGGTAAAGTTTTAGAAACAATAATCAAGGAAAAAATTAATGGGCACTTGAAGAGGTTTAAGCTAATTAAGGAGAGCCAACATGGATTTGTAAAAGGCAGATCGTGTTTGACTAATCTAATTGAATTTTTGATGAAGTAACAGAGAGGATTGATGAAGGGAATGCAATGGATGTTGTCTACATGGATTTTTGGAAGGCTTTTAACAAAGTACCACATAGAAGGTTGGTTAACAAAATTGAGGCTCATGGAATAGGTGGGTCAGTGGCAGCTTGGATAAGGAATTGGCTTAAGGACAGAAAACAGCGAGTTGTGGTAAATGGCTGTTTTTCAGACTTTTGGATGGTAGACAGTGGTGTTCCCCAGGGGTCAGTGCTGGGGCCACTGCTTTTTTTGCTATATATATATATATATATATATATAAATAAATGACCTGGATATTGGAATACAGAGTAGAATTTCTAAATTTGCCGATGACACCAAACTTGGGGGTGTGGCAAACAGTGAGGATGATACCAATCGACTGCAACAGGACATAGAAAGGCTAACAGAATAGGCAGATGGAATTTAATACAGAGAAGGGTGAGGTGATGCATTTTGGCAGAAGGAACAGGGAGAGGCAATATACACTTAATGGTACAGTTTTAAAGAGTGTGCAGGGACAGAGGGACCTGGGAGTTAATGTGCATAGGTCCCTGAAGGTGGCTGGACATATTGAGAGAGTGGTTAGCAAAGCATATGGGATCTTGGGCTTCATAAATAGAGGTATTGAGTACAAAAGTAGAGAGGTTATGCTGAACCTTTATAAAGTGCTGGTTAGGCCATAACTGGAGTATTGCGTCCATAGTCTAAAAATTAGAGCCAGACCTTTCAGGAGTGAAATTAGGAAACACTTCTACACACAAAGGGTGGTAGAAGTTTGGAACTCTCTTCTGCAAACGGCAATTGTTAATTTTAAATCGGAGATTGATAGCTTTCTGTTAACCAAAGTTATTAAGGGATATGGGGCAAAGGCGGGTATATGGGGTTAGGTCGCAGATCAGCCATGATCTCATTGAATGGCGGAACAGGCTCGAGGGGCCGAATGGCCTCCTCCTGGTCCTATGTTCCTAAATGATAGAGGGACAGTACCAAAAGGCAAATCTCTACCGCAAAGAAATTTAACACATTCACTTTGTCCACAGCAAGGATTGGGTCTGTACTGCTGGGACGTTTCCGGTTGCGTTGAGTCCAGTGCCTCTGTCTCAGAATTCAGAATGCAGAACTGTTTAAAAAAATTAAATTGAGAGTTTGTTCCATTTTCGCCCAAGAAAATCAGAGTCCAATCTCCAGGACAATACATTTTGTTCACAATGCCATCTGTACTTTGATTCAGAAACAAAAACCATCAACAATGTGTTTTTTTATATATAGAACAAAAGCAATCATCTTGCAAAATAATGCAACATTGAAGGAACTTACTCACTTACATCAGGATTTTCTTTTCTGCCTCTCAAGGTTCTGTCTCTTCCCCCCGCCCACCCCCTCCCCGCCCCTCCGGCACACATCATTCTCTGAGCAAGAGTGTGGGCAGCTGTCCTGATGTCAGACGTCTGCCAATCCCGTGTGCAGCTCAGATGACTCATCCTCAGAGTTTGTCTGCCTCTGGGAAAATGCATAGGCTTACCAAAGATGATGGAAGTGACAACAAATGAACATAATAAGACTCCTGATGTAATAGAATTACTGCATTTCCTACTTATACCAAACTCTGAGAGCTGCTTGTCCATTCCTTAGCCTTATAGGCAGTGCATCGTGCAAACTGAGCTGGAGAGTTTAATCTCTGCCTGCAAATGAATTTGCTGTCCTGATGATACATTTTGAAAGATTTAAGAGCTTATCCCCCAGCAATGGGTGGAAGGTTTTAATTGTGTGTTTGGGAACAAGGTAAACCTACTGCACACTCATCAAGTCAGAGATGAGAAACCAGTTTTAAAGCCATCGGTATTCTACCTGTTGGTTCTCTCTAATTCAAAAGATCAATACAAATAATGAAAGCCATTGAGGGCATCCTCACTCATTTGACCAGAAAATAAACCCTCCAGCAAACCCCTTCCATTTAAGATCTCCTCTGAGTTGCCTTCTTTCAAGCCTACAATACTCCAGTCTGCCCTCACAGCTCAATCTTCTGACACTTGGGGACCAACCTTGTGGCTCTTCATTGCACCGCTTCTAGGGCCTGAATATTTCCTTTCGTGCCGAGGTGACTAAAACTACTCAACCGCACTACTCAAGGATGCAGTCTGACCAGGACACTCAATCATTTCAGCATAATATTTTCAGATTTATTCTCCAATTGAGGAAGACAGCATTGAAATAAAGGAGCACAAATGGGAACAATCGTGAAAGTGTTGCAAGGTTCATATGGCGAGTTAGAGCGTCACAGTTTACGCACAAGAAAGACATATTCAAAGGGTGTTTCACCAATGTATTCAGTCATAAACCAGAGCAATTTGAATGCAAGTCTCGCGTATTATTCGAGGACCACCGCTCATCACGTGGCTACTTTCACATTTACTGGAACAATGTTTACATGTTATCCTCATCCAATAACACCATTTGGATACGGTAGCATAGTGGTTATGTTGCTGGACTAGTAATCCTGGAGGCCTGGAACAATGATCTGGAGACATATGTTCATAATCCCACCACAGCAGCTGGGGAATATAAATTCAGTTAATTAAATAAATCTGGAATAAAAAGCTAATGGTGTCTATGAAACTACTGGATTGTTGTAAAAACCTATCAGTAATGCCCTTTAAGGAAGGGAATCTTACCTGGTCTGGCTTTTCTGTGACCCAAGGCCCACAGCAATGTGGTTGACTCTTAACTGCCCTCTGAAATGGCCCAGCAAGACACTCAGTTGTACCAAACTACTACAAAGAAGTGGTTCAAGAAGGCGACTCACCACCACCTTCTCAAAAGGCAATTAGGGATGGACAAAATGCTGGCTTTGCCAGTGATGCCCACATCCCCTGAATGATGAAAAAAAACACGTGATCCATAACGTTTGATTGCAGCCCTGTGGAGCAGTGGTTTTGTACAGATCCGCTGCTGACGTGTTGCTCCCTGGTAACTCTCGTCAACCACTGAGGTGTTTTTGGTTTGAATCAGGAGTGGGAAAAGACCAACAAAATGAATAAGAGATGCATCATTAACTAGGCCTTTCAAACTTGTGTCAAAAACACAGAGGATACCATTCAACGTGGTTGCGTGGAGCACCCAATTTATAGTTAACATCATGCCTAGCACAACCAGAAAGGAATGAAGCTTTAAATCATTGCAATGATGCAGGTATTGCTTACATGAAAGCCCCGCCACCTCCTGCCATTTCATGTCGAAATGTTCCAGTGTGTTCTGAGAGACTCAGCACGAACATTCTTAAGCCATGATCACATTAAATGGTGGAACAGGTTCAAGGGGCCGAATGGCCTACTCCTGCTCCTATCTTCTAAGCTTACATACGGGATTCAAGAGGTACACTGTGTTGGCACATGAACTGAGGAGAGATGAACTTTTCAGCCCTTTCAAAGCAATAATTGTTAGATTTCAATTGGCTTTAAGTTCTTTTATTAAAGTAAGAAGTCGCACAACACCAGGTTATAGTCCAACAGCTTTATTTGAAATCACAAGCTTTCGGAGCGCTGCTCCTTCGTCAGGTTAAGTCAGGTGAAGGAGCAGCGCTCCGAAAGCTTGTGATTTCAAATAAAGCTGTTGGACTATAACCTGGTGTTGTGCGACTTTTCACATTTGTCCACCCCAGTCCAACACCGGCATCTCCGCATCATGTTTATTAAAGTAAGAAGAGAATAACCATCAACTGGGAGCAATTGTACAAAAAAATTATGGGTTTTAAAACTTGTAGCAAAATAAGATATACATTTGAAATATCAGTTATGTTTTATACACAGTTACACCTTTTGGATTTGTTCGTTGAAATTTAATATTCGATGGAAATATGCCCGGATCCAATGGGCCTTTTATTTTTTAGACTTGGAATGCTATCGCACTTTATATGCAGGTCTGAGCTTGCTGGCAGCAACTTCAAATACTCCTGCAACTGTGGTGGGTCCCAGCACATCAGAAGAATTGGATAGCTGGATTTTAAGGAGAAGTCAGATTACTCTAGAAGTGGAAAGAGCTGGTCAGCCAGTGGCACAGCACAATTTAGTGCACAGCGTGATGAGCAAGGAGACAACGATTCAAGTCTTAACCTTCTTGCCAACCTTCAGAGCCAAGTCAAAGAGTTCCTGACCTCTGGCAAATCACCAAGCTTAGCACCACGTTGAGCGGAGGTATTAGATCAGAGAGAGCAGGAGGTGGCAGTTTAACATATTGCTGTAGACATGAAAGTTCCTGAGTTGCTGGGACAACAGAAAGGTCACGCCAAGGCTGCCCTGATGGCTCAGCACTTTTTCCCCAGTGAGATGCTCAGGGATACGATCAAAAAGATGCCAAGTTCAATTGCCTGGTCAGTGCTGAGTTAGCTCATTTCTGCGATGGTGCCGATAAGGGCACAATAATTTTGCAGAACCGTTCCTTGGGAATATTAAATGTTAAATGCACCATTTTGTACATAGTCAGTGAAAGGACGGGTTTAAGGAGCCCAACAGCCTTTTCCTGTTACCGTGTCCACTCACCATCAGTTCTTTACTCCTCCAGGACTGCAATTATTAAAAGACCATTGAGTCTGTTCTGCTTATGAGATGTACAGTAACTCAGACCATTTCATTTAGCTCTGTTACAGGACAATGGTATTTGAGTCAATATCATGTTCCTAATTTCACAAGTCTAATACAGATGAGAAATGTCCATACGGCTCATTCATTGACCAAGACTCTACAGTCCTCCCATTGTAGCATCAATTCGTACCCCACGTGAATCCGCACCATTTCCCTCCTGTTGTAGCTGAAAGTCCATATGTTGATCACTCTGCGAAGGAACTTCCTCACATCCGTTTTCAATCTGCTTTTTACTGGTTTGAGTTGGTGCATCTTGCTCTACTCTCGTGCTTTGGTTTGATGTTTTGGACCTGCCTTTTCTATACCGTTCTATAATATAGAATCATAGAAATTTACAGCGCAGAAGGAGGCCATTCGGCCCATCGTGCCTGTGCCGGCCGAAAAAGAGCTCTCCAGCCTAATCCCACTTTCCAGCTCTTGGTCCGTAGCCCTGCAGGTTACAGCACTTCAACATATTGGGCCAGAAATTCGGCACTTGCCGGGTGAGTACGCGCTGTGTACTCACCCGTAAGGCCACCTGAAGTGCTGGTTTCCTGCATGCACTGCGCATGCGCGGGAAACCGGAACTTCCGTTCCCCTGAAGGGAGGGGTTCAGAGGTGAACAGCGTGCGCGGGAGAGGCTGCGCGCACGCAGCAAACTTCATTTTTTTTTCAGGTTTCTCCGGGAAGGTAAGTATGGAAGAAGCTGCGCTTTTAAAAAGGAGGCGCAAGACCTGTTTTTAACAAGGTAAGTGGTTAATTAATTACAATTTAAAAATTTTCTCAACAGCTTTATCTTTTTTAGATACTTCAAAGAAAGGTAAGTTTATTTTTAGCACTGTTAAAAAGGAAAAAATATAAATTTTTGTTTAAAGTAGTTAATTTATTTAACTTATAGTTATTTTAAAAATGTGATGGTTTTAAAAAAATGTATTTGTAGTTTTAGGGAGGTTTTGGGGCCGATTTGTATTCATAGATTTGACAGGTCTTCCTGTCAAATCTATGAATGAAAGATGGTCTGCTGCCATTGGCTCTCCATGGCCCACGTGATCCCAGGGGACGCATCGCACTAACTGCGCCCCTGGGATACACAAGCACTGCACGCCGGCAGCTGCAGGAGGCCCAGGAGCTGAAGTCCCCGTGGGCCCAGGAGGTCAACGGCAGGCGCGGTAGGTAGGTGCGCGCGGGATCCTTGCACCCGCGGGAAGCCAGGGAGTCTAATTTCTGGGCCATTAAAAATCTTGTGTGCATGGACTTCCTGTCTGCACAACTTGATTTCCTGTTGCCACATTTTAGTCACACTTTTTGTGTCAACTTAGAAATCCCTACGTTAACATCAATAATGGGTTTTGTCTGTGTGAGCTCACCACTGTGATGCTGCAATCAGCCCACCAGGTTCCTACAAATCATTTAAAAAAAACTAGAAAGTTTTTTTAAATCATTTTTTTTCTCCATAACTAAAATTTCTAATGTCCAAAATAAGAGTTGTCAAAAAATTTTAATTACATAATTTAAAATAACACAATTAAATGTATTAATTCCATTGGCTTTTGTGTCTTTTGATGCCTTCATTGCTTGAAGGCCTCACAGTCACCCAAAAGCCTGGGCTTGGATTTGCGTTTTTTTTTGACCAGAGTTGATCCTACAGCCTGAGCAGGTCTTCCTTGTGTCTTGATGACCAGAGCTGGAAGCAATACTTCAGGTGCAGTCTTGGAGCAACTTCAAAAGAAATATAATTCCACGCAGCCAAGCGTTCAATCCAAATAAATCCAAAATAAACATGTCAAAATTTTCAATCCATCACAATTCCAACCAAATTACCAATTCATTACTCAATAATAGACAGCATTTTGCAACAAAGCCTTTGCTTTAAAGATAAGAAATAGCATTCCTAAAATTGGAATATTTGGTTTGTAGGATAAAGATTTATGTTGCAAAACAAAGATACATGGAAAAAGATCAGGAAAGAAGCCCAAAGTTGGCCTGATGCCCACCTGCCATTGATCTATGTATCACATGCCCCACCAGCTGGTATCAATGGGCACCGAGAGGGAAATGGACATTGAAGGCTTGAAAAGTAGGAGTTTGGGATTTTTTTCCAATGGACAAGCTGTGATTTGATTTTGGAAAGTCTCAATTTAAAGCAACTGGATCAGTTGTATTTCATTTACACTTTATCTTGGACCAAATAGATAGCTTACAAATTCTCTGCTTTCCAAAAACACGTACATTAGCAGCGTGTGTCTTTAAGTCAGCAAGTGGCGAGAGGCTGACGTTCATGTTCCCCTCCCTCCAGTGTTTGAAGCTCTTAGTCAACACAGGACATGTTTCATTGCAGTTTATACCTGTATGGAAATTTATCCAACCAACCTGCCAGAAAAATAATAATCATTTTTTAAATCAAGTAGCACATTTCAAGCCCCAGACAGCGTCTTCATCTGTCAACAACATACTCTTTATAGCAGTCTTTAACGTCTGCCAAGGCTGTTTCCCACATCGGAGGCCAAGCATTCCAAAAGATTATACTATTTAAAACCAAAAAAAAAAAATCAGAAAAGTAAATGAATTACAGATGTCATAAAGGTGGACCCCACAACCAACAATTAGTCAATTGAACATACTTAAAGGAGGTCTGCAGAGGGCCTGTGTGACGTGGGGCATGATGCATCAAATTCCCAAGCCCTTCCGAAGCAGTCTTCTCTCCCCCGAGGCTTAGGTCCGGGGAATGGGAATTTTACTATGTGGTGTGTCAGGATCATAAGCAAGTTAACAGAATCTGGTTCTCTCTGGTCACAGAACAGGTGCTCTAAAATATTAACTAGTCTTGTCCTGGTAGATTGATCCCTGGGATGAGAGGGCTGTCCTATGAGGAGAGCTTGAGTAGAATGGGCCTATATGCTCTGGAGTTTAGAAGAATGAGAGGTGATAACTTTGAAACATACAAGATTCTGAGGGGGATTGACAGGGTAGATGCTGAGAGGTTGTTTCTCCTGGCTGGAGTGTCTAGAACTGGGAGGGCATAGTCTCAGGATAAGGGGTCGGCCATTTCAGACTGAGATGAGGAGGAATTTCTTCACTCGGAGTGTTGTGAATCTTTGGAATTTTCTGCCCCAGAGGGCTGTGGATGCTGAATCGTTGAGTATATTCAAGGCTGAGATAGATAGAATTTTGGACTCTAGGGGAATCGAGGGATATGGAGATCGGGCGGGAAAGTGGAGTTGAGGTCGATGATCAGCCATGATCTTATTGAATGGCGGAGCAGGCTCGAGGGGCCGTATGGCCAACTCCTGCTCCAAATTCTTGTGTTCTTATGGCAGGTCAAAGATTAAACGTGTTGAGCGTGGAAGGATCACACGCTATCAGAAAAATTAGTCTTGTATGGTTGAGGTAGAGGTACGCTCGAGCAATGATCTTAACTTTGAATTTTGTGGACAATAAATGAAGGTACTGCCAGTTCAGAAGAAAGGAACAAACCAGACTTAGCGCTGTTGTGTTATATCCCTCATCATCTTCATCTACATAAAATTACACCTTGTTCAAAAGATTGATAATTACAGGCACATAACTAAAAAATTGTGGTAATTTATTTTGCCAGTACTTTACAAAAGAGAAGTTAACTGCATAGATTGTACTTTAAAACATATTTTAAATGATTTGTAAAAGTACACTATCTAGAAATGGCACTGTGCAATAGTAGCCTACAAACAACATGTTCATTTGAAATTATTTGGCTTGCTATTTAATTAGTGGATTTACACTTCTGTTGAAGTAAGTGTAATTTCTGGGCATTACATCTTCTAAAATGTTTAAAAAAATTAAACTGATTGCCAATGTATTATGCCTTATAGCTGCATGGATTGAGAAAGAAAGAAAGACTTGCATTTCTATAGCACCTTTCACTACCACCGGACGTCCCAAAGCGCTTTACAGCCAACGGAGTACTTTTTAAAGTGTAGTCACTGTTGTAATGTAGGAAACGCGGCAGCCAATTTGCGCACAGCAAGCTCCCACAAACAGCAATGTGATAATGACCAGATAAATCTGTTTTAGCGATGTTGATTGAGGGATAAATATTGGCCGGGACACCGGGGATAACTCCCCTACTCTTCT
Source organism: Squalus acanthias (assembly GCA_030390025.1). Lineage (NCBI taxonomy): Eukaryota > Metazoa > Chordata > Chondrichthyes > Squaliformes > Squalidae > Squalus > Squalus acanthias. The sequence continues at coordinate 8,275,907 of CM059440.1, forward strand.
TCGAAATAGTGCCATGTGATCTTTTACGTCCACCTGAGAGAGCAGATGGGGCCCCGATTTAACATCTCATCCAAAAGACGGCACCTCCGACAGTGTCACTGGAGTGCCAGTCTAGATTTTTGTACTCAAGTCCCTGGAGTGGGACTTGACCCCACAACCTTCTGACTCAGAGTCGAGGGTGCTACCCACTGAGCCACAGCGGACACTGAAAGAGCAGTTCAGTTTCCAGATTTGGCTGATATTTAGAAATATCTTTAGAAACAAGTCTCCATCTCTGTTGAGTCATCAGTGGAGTCTGCAAATGGATAATGAAAAGAAAAAAAGATATTTATCGAAGGATTACCATTCTTCAACAACATCCATTTTTTGGCCGTCGAAGAGTAGCACAGTCAAGTGGCCTACAGGAATGCCGCCAGCAGCCTCTCCTCGTGTATAATCGTAGGAGATATTTAATATGGGGAAGACCGAAACCATTGTCTTTGGGCCACAAACTCTGTTCCCTAGCCACCAACTCCATCCCTCACCCTAGCATCTGTCTGAGGCTGAACCACACTGTTCGCAACCTTGGTGTCATATTTGACCCTGAAATGAGCTTCCGACCACATATCCGCGGCATAACTAAGACCGCCTATTTCCACCTCCGTAACATTGCCCATCTCCGCCCCTGCCTCAGCTCATCCGCTGCTGAAACCCTCATCCATGCCTTGTTTCCTCTAGACTTGACTATTCCAACGCACTCCTAGCCAGCCTCCCACATTCTATCCTACGTAAACTTGAGGTCATCCAAAACTTGGCTGCCTGTGTCCTAGCTCACACCAAGTCCCGTTCACCCATCTCTCCTGTGCTCGCTGACCTACATTGGCTCCCAGTTAAGCAACGTCTCGATTTCAAAATTCTCATTCTTGTTTTGAAATCCCTCCATGGCCTCGCCCCTCCCTATCTCTAATCTCCAGCCCCACAACCCCCAGAGATATCTGCGCTCCTCAATTTCTGCCCTTTTGTGCATCCGATTATAATCGCTCAATCATTGGTGGCCGTGCCTTCAGCTGCCTGGGCCCCAAGCTCTGGAAATCCCTCCCTAAACCTCTCCACCTCTCTTTCCTCCTTTAAGACGCTCCTTAAAACCTACCTCTTTGACCAAGCTTTTGGTCACCTGCCCTAATTTCACCTTATGTGACTCGGTGTCAAATGTTTGCCTTATAATACTCCTGTGAAGCGCCTTGGGACATTTTACTACATTAAAAGCGCTATATCAATACAAGTTGTTGCTGTTGTTGAGATCGAGAGAGGGGCGAATTTCTAACTTGGTGTTCAGCTTTCAAGGAGAAATAAAATGGCAAACATTTTAAAAATTATTTCTCTCTCTCTTCTAGGATGCCCACATGAAACATTTTACAGCAGGAAAGCCAGCAGCTGACTTTATCCTCAGAGCTCTACCAATGTCATTCTGTAAATCATTGTTATGTAGCTGGAAGCATTAATTCAATCTTATTAAATTCCTCTTCCAAGCAGGCAAACACTTTCGTGTCCACATAGCGACTCTTTCATTCTCCTCCTGCAAGCCAGTAAAGAATGGGAGCAGCGTGCGAGGAGATCAGAGGAGCAAGTCGCCAACCTTCAGATCACAGAAACCCTTGCAAAAGAAGCAACATGGTTTCCTCAGTGTAGCACTCTCTCGCCTCCGAGTCAGAGGTTGTGGGTTCAAGTCCCACTCCAGCGACTTGAGCACAAAAAATCTAGGCCGACACTCCAGTGCAGTGCTGAGGGAGTGCTGCACTGTCGGAGGTGCCGTCTTTCAGATGAGACGTTAAACCGAGGCCCCGTCTGCTCTCTCAGGTGGACGTAAAAGATCCCACGGGCACTATTTCGAAGAAGAGCAGGGGAGTTCTCCCCGGTGTCCTGGGGCCAATATTTATCCCTCAATCAACATCACTAAAACAGGTGATCTGGTCATCATCACATTGCTGTTTGTGGGAGCTTGCTGTGCACAAATTGGCTGCTGCGTTTCCTACATTATAACAGTGACTACATTTCAAAAAGTACCTCATTGGCTGTAAAGCACTTTGGGACGACCCAAGGTCATGAAAGGCGCTCTAGAAATGCAAGTCTTTCTTTCAGTGGTTCAGCAGGTTCCAATCCAAGTAGCTGAGAGAGAGAGAGAGAGAAGGAGGGAGGGAGGGAGGGAGGGAGGGAGGGAGGGAGGGAGGGAGACCAAGAAGTTCCCAAGTTCAGTGCTTGGTCTGTGCGGAGTTAGCTGATCGCACCCTGGGTATTGCAGAATGCGGTTATAATTAGCCTCAGCACCCATGGGTGGAGGGGGATTTCGGAGAAGAAAAAAAGGCCAAGGTTCCTGCTCTTGGTTACTGTCCAGTTATCCCAACTGGAATGTGAACATTGTGGAACAGATTTGAGCTTCGCCGGGATGGCTTCTGCAGTCAAAATAGCCCACCGGCATCCCACCAGGCATCAACAGTGGCCATTCGAGCGAGGTATCAGAAGATGAGAGATACACGGAACTGCAGCCCAGGAAGGTGTCAACATTTTCAGGGAGCAGGAGGGGAAGGAGGCAAGATTTTAAGTGTCAAAAATCACAATAAACAGTAAAGTAACTTGTTGCTCTCTTATATCTTGCATTTTTCACATATTCCAAAGGCCTAAAATTACCAGTTTGCTAAAAGCACAACTGGTACTTCACAATGTTGTTAAGAAAGAAAGCCTTGCATTTATACAGCATCTTTCACAACCACCGGGCATCCCAAAGCACTTTACAGCCAATGAAGTACTTTTTGAGCAACACGGTGGCATAGTGGTTAGCACTGGTGCCTCACAGTGCCAGGGACCCGGGTTCGAATCTGGCCTCAGGTGACTGTCTGTGTGGAGTTTGTACATTCTCCCCGTGTCTGCGTGGGTTTCCTCCGGGTGCTCCGGTTTCCTCCCACAGTCCAAAAATGTGCAGGTTAGGTTGATTTGGGTATGATAAATTGACCCTTAGGGTTAGGGGGGGATTAAATATGTGGGGTTACGGGGATAGGGTGGGATATGTTAGGGGGAATTAAATACGTGGGGTTACGGGGATAGGGTGGGATATGTGTCGGTGCAGGCTCGATGGGGATTCTGTGTGAGAAAGCAGGGACAGGGTACTGGATTTGGATGATCAGCCATGATCGTATTGAATGGTGGAGCAGGCTCGACGGGCCGAATGGCCTACTCCTGCTCCTAGTTTCTATGTTTCTATGAAGTAATGTCACTGTGGTAATGTAGGAAACGCGGAAGCCAATTTACGCACAGCAAGATCCCACAAACAGCAACATGATAATGAGCTAAATAATCTGTTTTAGTGATGGAGTGATAAATATTGCCCAGGACACCGGGGATAATTTCCCCTGCTCTTCTTCGAAATAGTGCCGCGAGATCTTTTACGTCCACCCGAGAGGGCAGACGGGGCTCTCGGTTTAACGTCTCACCTGAAAGCCAGTGCGCAGTTTGGTTGCATTTGCATTCCCGATACTGTGGGCTCGGTAGATGAAAGTTGGGTGGGTAAACTATGATACAAAGATGGGAGGGAAAGTAGAAAGTGAGGAGGACATAAAAAACCTACAAGGGGATATAGACAAGCTGGGTGAGTGGGCAGAGATTTGGCAGATGCAATACAATATTGGAAAATGTGAGGTTATGCACTTTGGCAGGAAAAATCAGAGAGCATGTTATTATCTTAATGGCGAGAAACTGGAAAGTACTGCAGTACAAAGGGATCTGGGGGTCCTAGTGCAAGAAAATCAAAAAGTTAGTATGCAGGTGCAGCAGGTGATCAAGAAGGCCAACAGAATGTTGGCTTTTATTGCTAGGGGGATAGATTATAAAAACAGGGAGGTATTGCTGCAGTTATATAAGGTATTGGTGAGACCGCATCTGGAATACTGCATACAGTTTTGGTGTCCATACTTAAGAAAAGACATACTTGCTCTCGAGGCAGTACAAAGAAGGTTCACTCGGTTAATCCCCGGGATGAGGGGGTGGACATACGAGGAGAGGTTGAGTAGATTGGGACTCTACTCATTGGAATTCAGAAGAATGAGAGGCGATCTTATTGAAACATATAAGATTGTGAAGGGGCTTGATCGGGTGGATGCGGTAAGGATGTTCCCAAGGATGGGTGAAACTAGAACTAGGGGGCATAATCTTAGAATAAGGGGCTGCTCTTTCAAAACTGAGATGAGGAGAAACTTCTTCACTCAGAGGGTAGTAGGTCTGTGGAATTTGCTGCCCCAGGAAGCTGTGGAAGCTACATTATTAAATAAATTTAAAACACAAATAGACAGTTTCCTAGAAGTAAAGGGAATTAGGGGTTACGGGGAGCGGGCAGGAAATTGGACATGAGGCTGAGTTCGGATCGGTCGAGGCCCTGTGGGTGGCGTAGCGAGCCCAGGGGCTGAGTGGCCGGGTCCTGCTCCTACTTCTTGTGTTCTTTAGATTTGAGGTGAGGATCAGATCAGCCATGATCTCATTGAATGGCGGAGCAGGCTCGAAGGGCCGATTGGCCTACTCCTGCTCCTATTTCTTATGTTCTTATGTTCTTAAACCTCCTGCTAAATCCAGTGCATGTAGGCTGAACTGCTCGCATCAACATCCAACTTACTGAACAGTTCCAACTAAACAGAAGAGACAGTCGGAGCATCTGCCATGGGTTAATTACCCTTGTGTAATGTGTCAGCATTTCAGATAAGCCCATGTGATTTCTTTAAAAACTGTTTTTAAGGCAGACTTTACCAGCAGTTGCCAATTAAAATGTCTGAGAACAATGGACGGCTGCATTTCTTGTTGCCACACTGTCCTGTTTAAACAGTGAACACGTCAAGCTAAGAGAAGGGGTCATTCATTTCAAATATTCGGCGTAGCTGGAACCAAATCCTGTTTGGGTGTCTGGACTCGACAGTGCAATTTTTTTGTTCTGAGGCAGTTTTCAGAATTTAAAACAGACATTCCAGAGAAAACGTTTTAGGAAGAAAAAAGGCATTTAGAACCTGATTATTTTACCACATATGGTAAAACGGGAACTTAACTACCGACGCAATTGGATTAATTTGGAACTTTGCTCAGAACATGAGCCCAGAAAGACAGTTTAAAAAGAACATTTGAGACCTTACATTGGGTTTCCCACCCCCCCTCCCCCTCCCCCCTCCAAGTGATGAACAGTTGGGATTTTAATTCTGACTATAGCTTCCTTTTAATGCATCGTCTAATCTTTGAAGATTAACTTTCTGACACAGACACCTTGATCGAAACTAGCTAAAAACTATGCGAAGGCTTGCACGCGCCATCAGAGTTACTGTCTGAGGAACGCTGGCGCAATAACCTGCACTCAGATTATGGAGACCTTTTGCAGAACAAATTCAGATATAAAATCAGCCTCGCTGCCCAGAATTCTACTCGTGTTCCTCACCTTCATGCCCATCTCTAAAAAAGTGTTGTTCTACCAGATATTTGGTACCAAAATTTAAGGACTCGCGCCTGCCTGCCCATTTCTGTTATCTCTGAGCAGGGAATCAATCCTCCATTAAGCAGCTGATGAAATTTTCATGATTAGAAAGTACTAAAAGCCCATTTCACTTTAGTCACTGCACATAGCTAACAGACACATACCGAAAACAAAGCAACAAGTCATCTCTGCCCTTTTTGACAAATAACCACAGAACAGTCATTTGTTCCAAAGGGATTAATCATTCCACCATGAAAATAACATGACCTTTACATGGACTAAATTCAGGAAGCCTCTTCAAAATAAAAAGAAATCCGTTCAGATGTTTTCCTACCGTATAGTTCTTCAAGGACACACTGGGAGCTTGAAAAGGCAGTTGTACCAGACTGAGTGAATAAATGAGGGGGATCTGTCTCACCGTCTCGCAACCTACCGAGTAACTTCAGGTATACACTTGAACGCTCTCCATTCGACATGTTTTTTCTGAGAAAGCTAATTGAAAACCCAAGGTCATAGCCCCAAGGTTGGAGTGCACAGAAGAGACAAGTAACTCCAGCAGTAGTGATTAGGTGACATCTAACTTTGGGCTTTATAAATGTAAAATGTGTCTGCAGAATCCCACATACTTAAAGATGAAGGGCCATTTACAAGGTAGGTCAACTGTGATCGTTCTGAAGCCCACAAGATGAAAATGTAAATATTCAGCATTAATACAAGATTGACTTAAAGGTGTTGTTAGAGCATGAGTAATCATTCACTCCAGAGTCAAGTAGGACCAGAATTTTAACTGTGATTCAATTAGTAACATACTAACACTAGAGATAATGTCTGGTAATGCAAAATAAAAGTCCACTCTTACAACAAGTTAGATTTCCACTTAATCATTGAATTGTCCAGCACAGGAGGCCGCCATTCGGCCCTTCGTGCCTGTGCCGGCTCTTTGAAAGAGCTCTCCAATTAGTCCAACTCCCCTGCTTTTTCTCCATAGCCCCGCACTTGATTTATATTGGAATGTTTCCATACAAAACAACCGACAGGTTTTATGCAGATGGATAGATTCCGTAAAGGACAACTGACACTGTTAACAGGGCTCCACACTGTTCTCAATATCTGCCAATTAAACATCGGGAAGACTGAAGCCATTGTCTTCGGCCCCCGCCACAAATTCCGCTCCCATCAACCTCCATGGCCACTGTCTCAGGCTGATTCAGACCGTTAACAACCTACGATTTGACCCTAAGCTGAGCTTCCGACCCCAAAGCCTCTCCATCACCAAGACCGCCTATTTCCACCTCCATAATATCGCCCATCTCTGCCCCTGCCTCAGCCCATCTGCTGCTGAAACCCTCATCCATGCTTGTTACCTCCAGACTCGACTATTCCAACGCTCTCCTGGCTGGCCTCCCATCTTCCACCCTTCATAAGCTTGAGCCCATCCAAAACTCTGCTGCCCGTGTCCTAACTCGCACCAAGTCCCGTTCACTCATCACCCCTGTGCTCACTGACCTATATTGGCTCCCGGTCCACCAATGCCTCAATTTTAAAATTCTCATCCGTGTGTTCAAATCCCTCCGTGGCCTCATTCCTCCCCATCGCTATAACCTCCTCCAGCCCGACAACCCTCCGAGAACTCTACGTTTCAACTCTGGCCTCTTGTGTATCCCCGACTTCTTTCGTCCCATTATTGGCGGCCAGGTCTTCAGCTATCTAGGGTCTAAATACTGGAATTCCCTCCCCAAACCTCTCCTTTAAGAGACTCCTTAAATCCTACCTCTTTGATCAAACCTTTGGTCACCTGTTTGAACGTCTCCTCCTTTTGCTCGGTGACAATTTTTTTTTGGTCTTATTACGCTCCTGTGAAGCGCCTTGGCACATTTTACAACATTAAAGGCGCTATATAAATACAAGTTGTTGCCAATTTAAATGTTCAATAGACTAAACGTACCCATTAATGCTGGGCCCTCAAGGTAAGTAGAAACACTGCCTATAGTCATAGAATGCATTAGATATCTTAGTAAATTGAGCTACAAAAAAACTATCAAACCTCTTTCTCCCCCACCCCCGGTGCAAGTTAGAGATTCATTTCCAAACTGAATATTCAAAAACTATGGCCAATTAAACTAGCTTTGCAGATATCAACTAGTTAGGGTCATCATATGTGTAGATGATACAATATGCTAGTGTCAGCCTTGGAGCTCAGAGGAAGCCAAACCCTTTGATTAACTCACCTTGTACATGACCTGGGAGTGCTTGGGTTAAAAAAAAAAGGGACACTTTTCATTTTCAAGAGGAATTTAATATATATAAAACCTTTTTTTAAAAATAAAAACTACTGAGTTTAGTCTTGTCTTCACTTGCCTCAACAATGCCTCTTCCAATGTTAACGTAGGTGTTAGCGACATAAGTCACTGCTGTTCTTGCAGCCCATAAAAGTAATTTCATGGTGGGAAATTGACATTTCGGTGAACAATATGCGATACAAATGTGAGTATTTTTAATTACTGATTTTGGGACAACCATAGTGTCAATATACCTCCCCATCATACTTTGATACTTTTTATTCTCCACCAAACATGCACTTGGGTATCTGGATGTGTGTGTATATAAGTATCTGGCTGTAAAATAGTGGATGGAGCATGTTTATAAGTTCCAGGTCTGTCTTGGGTAGAGTGTCTGAGCACCTTGTATTCCAGACTGTCTCTGTACTGCCCAATATATTGTACAGTAGAGCAAGCCAGGGGGTGTCACAATAGGGCCCAATCACTGGATGTGGGCGTCGCTGGCAAGGCCAGCGTTTATCACCCATCCCTAACTGCCCTCGAGAAGGTGGCGGTGAGCCGCCTTTTTATATTTAAGGGATGCATTTTAAAAACAAAGTGAATAAGCGCAGGTTTAAAAAGAAAGGCCAAAGGGCTGCAAGAATTAGAGTATGTTAAATTCAAACGAGCCAGTTTGGGGGGGAATGTCACACTTCTGTACACTTCAAACTGACACAAGGACATATTGTTTCATCCCAGGCCCATTAGCCAGCACAACCAGGGACATTAAAGAATCCGACGAAGGGTTTCGACCTGAAACGTTAACTCTCTTTCTCTCTCCACGGATGTTGCCTGGCCTGCTGAGTTTTTCCAGCGTTTTGTGTTATTTCGGATTTCCAGCATCCGCAGTATTTCGCCATCACATTAAAGAATCTGTCGTGTCATCTCGCACGGCCAGACAAATATTCACACCCATTGTGGCGAGGAGGTGTCTATTAAGGTGTTTGTGACGAATATACTCCTGGTCTGGTAGCCAGAAATGCTGGTGAATCTATCCCCAGGAAAGTGTCAGAGACACTGCTCCTCTGCTTCCTGGGGGTCAGAAAATTCACACACAAAAACTAAGGGGTAAATTTATGGCAGGGTGCATTTGGGTTTTAAAGAAAAGGAGTTGGCCCAGGGGGGGGGGAGGGGAAGAGAGAACAGAGATTTATGCTCCGAGCTGGAAGCTAAAGTTGCAAGCCTTGCAGTTAGAAGTTGCCTAGGAAAAGGCAATGCCGAAAACAAGTCCACACACGGGACTAGATGGATGGTTTATTATTCCTTGTCCCCCCCCCCCGGCCAACCCACCCCCATTTTTTTTTTTTTTGAGGAGAGAAAAGGAAGGGGAGTTCAGTGAAATTTACTTTGACTGTTGCTCTGAATGTTCATTTGCGGTCTGCAGAATGAAACCGCTTCGCTATTAGTAACTGGCCTCATTCCACCAAGTGTTTCCCAGTCCTCCCTTGGAAAAAGGTTGGAGAAGTGCACGTGAAAGACAGGACACCTAACAACAACTTGTATTTATATAGCATCTTTAACGCAGTAAAACTTCCCCAAGTCACTTCACAGGAGTATTAAAAGAAAATGACACCGAGCCACATAAGGAGAAATTAGGGCAGGTGACCAAAAGCTTGGTTGGAGGGGTAGGTTTTCAGAAGCGTCTTAAAAAAGAGGAAAGAGATAGCGAGGCGGAAAGGTTTAGGCAAGGAATTCAAGAGCTTAAGGCCGAGGCAACAGAAGGCACGGCCATCAAAGGTTGAGCAATTATAATCCAGCTCTAACAACAAGAGGGCCCTATTGTGACAGCCCCTGGCTTGCTCTGCTGTACAAGATATTGGGCAGTACAGAGACAGTCTGGAACACAAGGCGCGCAGACCATGTATGGGAATAACACTCTACCCATAAACAAGCTCCACCCACCATTTTACAACCAGATACTTACACACACACATCTGGATACCCAAGTGCATGTTCAGTGATTGACCTGGCGTGCACATTAAAATCTTAAAACTTTAATTTAAAAAAGTCTACTTAAGGAATTTCAGGTGATGCACTGCAAAATAGTTGCCAGCCCTACCCATAAAGCTAATGAGTTTGGTGCTGCCTCAAGCGAAATGGCATTTTCTCGCTTAATACTCTTCTTGCATGTGCAGTTCAGGTTTTGGCCTCATTTGGTGTATGCCCTACCTCTAACTGAAGCCAAATAGACTTTGTTCTGCTGTCACAGTTTGGGGTTTTGAAACCCCCCTCCCTTCCTTCCTGAATATGTAAGCTCCTTGTGATACAGTCCCATGGCATCACACTCAAGCAGCCATTACTCAAGTGAGAATCGAGAGAGAGCGCAAGTGGCAGCGAGGTATTCCTGGCCATTGGTGGGGGGGGTGCGGCAGGGCACACACAGTGCAGCCCAATTTTATCCTCATCTGATGCCCACACAAGCAGCGTCAGCAGAAGTCACTGGCTGAGCATTTAAAAGAAAAGTTCAACTTTAATATACAGAAACAGCACACTCCAGTTTAAGTGGAAATGCAGTTCTGAGCAACAGCTTTTTGATCTTAATGCGGCTTACGATAGCTATTTAAACCCAAAGAGGTTTAAGAAATAATTATTCCAACAGGCTTCTGAACATCATTGAAAAATTGATAAGGTGGTGCAGTGAAGCTAATTTACTCCAGCATTCTTTTTCAATTAATGCTAAGGTCTTTTTCCACACAGAAAATGCTGGAAATACTCAGGTCAGTCAGCACCTGTGGAGAGGGGAACAAAGTTAACGTTTCAGGTCGATGACCTTTCGTCAGAACTGGAAAAAGTTAGAGATGTAACAGGTTTTAAGCAAGTGCAGGGGCAGGGAAAGAGGAGGGGAGGAAAGAACAAAAGGGAAGGTCTGGGATCGGCTGGAAGGCAGGAGAGATTAAATGTCAAAAGGGACGATGGTGTGGGATAAGTAAAGAAACAAACCTTCATTCAGTTCTGACGAAAGGTCATCGCCCTGAAACTCGGTCTCTCTCCCCATAGATGCTGCCTGACCTGCTGAGTATTTCCAACATTTTTTGTTTAGATTTCAGATTTCCAGCATCCGTAGTATTTTGCTTTTGTAGCGTGCTCAGTGACCCTGCTCTGGAGCACAGGGGAGCGAGCGAGCAAGTTTCAAAATGAAATTTTGACACCGCAAACAAAACCAACCCAGTCCCTGAACCAAGAGTCTTCACACAGTGAAACCTGGGTGTGTATTTATTCTATTGGTGCATCTGCTGTGTTCATATCAAATTAAAGAGGAAAGTTGTATACTGGGGTGGAGGAAAGGGAGGCCATTTGGCCCATCCGTCCATAGAAACTGCAGTCCCACTATTACCTGCATTGAATTAACTTTGATGTCATTTCAGACATCTACACTAGTAATAAAATATGAACGGTTGGGTAAGGCTACATACTCCGCTGGTAGAGCGCTTTCCCGGGCAAGGCAGCACTTAATACGATAGCAAAATACTGCGGATGCTGGAAATCTGAAATAACAGAAAACGCTGGAAAAACTCAGCAGGCCAGGCAACATCCGTGGAAAGAGAAAGAGAGTTAACGTTTCAATCTAGTATACTGTATTCGCTGCTCACGATGTGGTCTCCTCTACATTGGGGAGACCAAGCGCAGATTGGGTGACCGCTTTGCGGAACACCTCCGTTCAGTCCGGAAGGGTGACCCCGAGCTTCCGGTCGCTTGTCATTTTAATTCACCCCTCCACGCTCACTCAGACCTCACCGTCCTCGGCCTCTTACATTGTTCCACGGAAGCGCAGCGTAAGCTCCAGGAACAGCACCTCATCTTCCGTTTAGGCACTTCACAACCTTCCGGACTCAATATCGAGTTCAACAATTTCAGATCATAACCCCGGCCCCTACCACATATATATACATTTTATCCACTCTTTTGATCCGTGCCTTTTTCCTTTTTTTCCTCTCTCTCCCCCCACGGCAGCTGTCTCTGATTCTGCCAGCATTTCACACCTTACCTTTTGTTTCTCAACCTGTCTCATTACCATCTCGTCTTGCCTTGAGCATCTCTCAATGTCTCTACTCACTAAAGACCATCCCTTTTGTTCTTTTATTCCTCCCCCCAGCCTCCCCCTTGCATTTTTATCTGTTTATTTCTTGCTCTCTCAGTTCCGACGAAGGGTTTCGACCTGAAACGTTAACTCTCTTTCTCTCTCCACGGATGTTGCCTGGCCTGCTGAGTTTTTCCAGCGTTTTCTGTTGTTATTTAAGGCAGCACTTAATATTGGCTGCCTGAAATAAAGGGAGTCATTCCAGAACAGGATGAAAGAGTATATGCAATATTCTGGTGTAGTGGTAGAATAAAAACAAAAACCTGGCACCATTATTGGATATTTCTACCACCAGACGGACGATTAGCAGATTTGCGTACAGTTCTAGTCGCCATATTATAAAAAGGATAGAGGCACTGGAAAGGGTGCAGAGAAGATTTACAAGGATGATTCCCGATATGTATACCCTCGCATTTCTGGTAAGGATGAATAGGCTGGGTATCTTTTCTCTCGAAAAGAGAAAGCGGAGGGGTGACCAAATAGAGGTCTTTAAAATTATGAAAGGTTTTGATAGAGTAGAGAGAGAGACTGTTTCCACTTGTGGGGAAGAGTAAAACTGGAGGCCATCAATAGAAGATAGTCACCAAGAAATCCAACAGGGAATTCAGAAGAAACTTCTTTACCCAGAGAGTGGTGAGAATGTGGAACTCGCTACCACAGGGAGTGGTTGAAGTGAATAGTATAGATGCATTTAAGGGGAGGCTGGACAAGCATATGAGGGAGAAGGGAATAGAGGGTTATGTTGATAGAGTTAGATGAGGAAAGACAGGAAGAGGCTAGTGTGGAGCATAAACGCTGTCATGGACTGGTTGGGCCGAATGGCCTGTTTCTGTGCCGTATATCCTGTGTAATCAGGCTTTTTCTGGGTGGGGAGGGAGGGTGATGAGAAACGGTGTTACAGCAGATTTGCCAACTCAACAGCTACAACACTTCTTCCTGTTCGACCAGTTTGGTCTCAAATCTTCCAATTGAAATGGGATGACAGTACCCAGCAGAGAACAGACTTACATTTTTCCCCCTTCCAAAAAAAGCCTTTAAATGAATCTGCCAGACATTTGCATTGAAGAGACCCACAAAGTTTCTTCCATTCTTGATAGACTTTATTATTAGGTAGTTGTATACAACATCTACAGCGTAGAAGATAAAGAATTAATGTTTTCAAATCATACAGGATTGCAGTGACGAAACATTGTTGAGGACAGTTAAATAGATTTGATAAGTTCATGTGCATGCGGCACAAGATTAGTTTAAAAAGCAAGTTTTCTTTTTCAATGACCGACAATACGGACATCTTAGGTGACTGAAATTAAGAACAGATGCTTCCCTTCAGTCTGTGCAATATTCCAAAGGAGAACACAGGAAACAATGGCAACCACATTAAACAGAGTCTTATAATAAATTAAAAAAAGGTTTTAACAATCTAATCTAGATTGGTATAAACCAGTTTCCCCACCCCCCCTGCCACAAGCGGGATATTTAACCAGAGTTTAAAAAAGATCCCAATCATTGCTGCAATCACCAGAGCACTCCAGGGTGTTCGAGAAACAGTGCGATTTTCTTTGAGTAAATACTGGGGCTTTTAAAAGGTGCAATTAGAAAAGCATTCAATCGGTACAAAGCTTTTCTGGTTGATGAGAGTCCCTTTCAGGTCCGGCCAAAGAGCTACGCAAGTTCACTCGGCAATTACTGCGACCATATGTGCCAGACACATTTTGATTTTCTTGTCGAACAGCCAATCTGCTAAAAAAATTCTTTGCTGTGTGTGGCTCCAACACTGCTCCTTTTTTTTTTTTTTTTTAGGAAAAGCTCGAATTTGAGAGGAAGCAGATGAACAGAAGTCAGAGGAGAACTCTTCACAAAAGCGTCCGGCAGACATTTTCTTGCTTGCACAGGAGATGACAATGATGAGGATGACAGTTCTTCCACTCTCCCAGAACCAAAAGAAGCCAAATAAATACTTTCACACACAGAGGTCACACCCCTTTCTGACTGATTACAGTAAAAGGATGAAATTAGCAGGTATACACAGTTAACACATTTGGTGCTGCAAGTTCAGGCAGTTAAACGTTCCAAAAAGAATTGAGCAGGAAAATTGAAGAAGTCACTCTGTTTTAAAGTACAGTCAAAATCAAGTTATTTCACTGCAGACCTCAATAGTGGAGCTTTCAGCCAATAAGAAAATGGACCTACATTAAAATTTGTCACATTCCGTGAAGGTCTGTTCTCATGTTTGACTGTAAATAGCTGCTAATTTTCATGATTGGGTTGGTCAGCCTCTTTGAACGATCCCCATTAAAATCAACGTTGACGCAACTATGAGCCACGGATGTCACTTGGTAAACTCTTTAGTAAAAAAGCAAAGTTCACTTTGCCCTTTAAACAATTCCCTTCCCTGGATACACAGGATTTCTCTTCCAAACACATGGCAAATAAGGCTTACTAAAAAGGCACCCTACAGCAGCTTTCAATAGACATATACTCTTATATACATAGTCTGTACAGGATCCATTTTAAACCACTTTGGTTGTGATCTTAGTCATGTTAACACCCTGCTGCTAAACTGAAACAGAGATAAAGAGAAAGGAAATTGTACAAACTTGCATCAGTAGAGCCTTTACAGAAAATGTTGATATTTGGAAAATAGCAAAAAAAGTGTGCAAAGATAAAGTGATAAAGGTTAGCAGTATTACATGTTGGAGAATATATTGACAGTACAGTAAGGACAGGACAATGGCAGAGAACGGAACAGTGGCATATTTCGCAGGCAGGCATTCTGTTGACGTCCTACTGCAGGATTTCAACTCCAATGTTATCACAACCACTTTTTTTTTTTTGCTTTTAAAAAGTAAAGAAAACCCAACTCAAATGTTACATTTTATTTCAAGATAGCTTTAAAAACAACCATTTTATCCACATATTGCACATTAAAAACCAATAGATGCTGCATCACATTAGGACCCGTCGTCCGGTATATTCCCTAAAACTAGTCACTTATACAGTTACTTGCGAAGTGGAGCTATTATAGGAGTTTTCTACCAGACCTGCTAGTAAGAGTCTTTGTGATTTAAAAAAAAGGAGTGCTTGGCTTAAAGAGACAGCATTCCTTTAATTCACAATTCAGATATCTTCTTGTGCAATTCAGTAACCACAAAGGAGCAATGGGTCAATTTAAAAAAAAGCAATGAGACGGGATCATAAAAAGTGAAGGCGAGGTAATTTAATAATTTAACAGATTTGGTTTATTTTTCCATAAGAAACAAAACTGCGAGGATAAGGAAATCGGCATTAGAGATAGTGCAAGGGTTTCCTTTGGATCCTTCGTGGACTCTACCTGAATCACACAAGTCTTCAAAACTTTCCCTGCACTCCAACATCCAATGCAGATGTTGTCAATCCCTCCTCTCCTCCCTCCCTCCCTGTTTATCCATAAAGACTTCTATAGCAGCTATTAAAGAATATACTGTATGCCCAGCACTAGTCGCATACGGAAGTAGCGATACACGGCAGAAAACAGGGATAGATTTCCATTTTGACAATCCGAAATGTAGACTATTACACCAAATTTTTTTAATAAAAAGGAGGAAAGCTGCATCTGAAATTAAAAATAACAAAATCCCCAAATCAGAAGAGTTAGATATGTCTTTTGATTTCAGAAGAAAGGATTAATGGAAAGGTTTGTATTGACATACACACTAAAAAATATTCACATCTCCCATCATGATGTAAAATCTCTGGATCCCCAAAAATCGATGAAAAACAGGTTTTTGTTTCAACAAAAAAAAAATTGTTTCATGGAGCTGCTGAGCTTTGGGAAAATAAGATCAGAGTTTGAAAATAATGCCCACCGCATAATGGATGGAGGATAAGCAGAATAACTGCCTGCGTACATGTCTTAGGGTTGCAGTCCATTGCTTACGCTGTCACTGGTACAGAAGGTAACTCTTCAGGGAGGCTGGTAGTGGTAGTGACTGGATTTCATTCAAGCGATCCTTGCCTAGAGCGACCCGCACTGAACGCCGACAAAGATCCATCAACGGCAGTGGTTCAGCTAAAAAGGAAAGGGGGAAAGAAAGGAGAGTTTAAAAAAAAAATTGTATTGGTGCATTAAATGTCTATGTACAGCAACCAAGTGCTGCAGAAGTTTATGTAACACGGAAAACATGTACATTCAAAATGTGTTTCAGCCTTCAAAAGTAGTAACAGACAATGGAACAGATGTGAAAGTGAAAACATAACCTACCACATACTCTACTTTTTTTGTTCACCTCCCATTGTATAAACTTGGGAGGTGAGAGAGTGGTGTAAGTGACAACCAATTATCATCCATTAGTGCAAAAAGCCTCATGACTTTAAAATTACTGCAACTACAGAACATTTTAAAAGCAGGTTGTGTCAATAACTCAAAGATGTCTAAATATCCAATCAAAATATGAAAGCAAGCAACATGATCTACTGGTGTTCCCTTCATTGACTAGTTTTCAAAGGTTAACAACTGAGCTGCATTACACACCAGGTGCTTGTACATAAAAAAAAAAGGCTGTTTTGATCCTTGGAGAACACAACAATAGCTTGGTTTATGGGATTAGACAGATGTTTCAAATTTAGCCCCAACTATTTTTTTTCCTCCTTTCCCACCTGTCAGAAATCACTCTTGCATTCACTGGAACGGTACACGAGTAACTCCTGAATATTACATCACTGTCCAATAGTCGTCATCCTCTTAATTAAGCAAATTGTTCAAGTATTTTGCAATGCATGGGGGATATGTGACATTATACATCCTTAAAATGTTTCAACTGAAGGCCTGGTCACAGGAAAAGCATCATTATGAAAATGTGGCCAGTCTTCAGACTACAGTCTAGTCCTAATACTCAAGCCAGCTTTGCAGTAAAAAAACTAAGTAAATGTAAATAACACAGTGGGCATTTAGCGATGAAAAAAATGGGATTCGTTCTAAAATCAATTGGGAGGCACTTTGCCTTCAATATCCAAGTTGCAAATGATAATTTGTGAATGTTTCCATTAAATGGTTGCTGAATTATCAGATAATGCAAATAAGCAATTTTGAATTATGCAGTGAAGCCATCAGAACTGCTTCATTGAAAAGAATTGTACAAAGCACGTCAGGGAGCGCAGATATGAGAGATACCCATCAAGAGAAGTTCCCAACCTTAATTGGGCAAGGGAGCCAACTCGGCAAAGATACATTGGCCCGGAATTTGTGGTCAGCAGCGAAGCAAAGGAGTTTGCCTCTGGGCCCCAAAGGAGGCTTCCCACAAAGATCTCGCAATCTCCGTGGCGAGAAGTTCAGCTTTTTTCCCCCCCACGTGCAGTTGAAATCAGCGCAAGTTAATGGGGAATCCCTAACGCGATCTGCTGGGTCATCAACAAGCTGTCTAAGCAGCAACAATGCAGAATTCTCAGACAGAGAACCAGGGTAAGCTCCTTTGACTAACTTTTTAAAAACGTTGAGCGCAAAACAAAGATTGGGGCTCTCACATGGGGAAAAAAGGTAAACCTGAAATAAATATGAACAAACTTTTTAAAAATCAAATAAAAATGAAAGTTTAAATTTTTATTAAAATGGATAAATTTGACACTCCACAAAATTAAAATTAGTTTTTCAGGGCCATAACGTTGGTTTAGCAGTCAGTATGCTGTTAAAACTTCAGTTACACCTAATCCAAAAGGATTTAACTTTTAAGGGGGTATGTAACAGCGACAGTACTGGGGAAGAGCCGAAGTTTGAGTCAGTTTCACCGATTATGGCCGGGGGGGGGGGGGGGGGGGGGGGTCCCAATGAGCAGCCTGTGGAGGAGCTGTGAATGACTGACCGCAACTTCAGGATTTCCACGTAAGGATGCACATGCGCTAAATCCTAAAGTTGTGGTCAGTTTCAAAGGGGTAATAACAGCGAGTGTTGCTCGTTTGCTGTTATTACCCAGCCAACCTCAAATCCAGAACATATAAGCAACTCTCTTGCCCTTATAACTACGCATTTACCACAATTTGCTTCATACCCCAACACAGGCAGTTTCCATCACAAGCTCACCGGCAATCATTTAATGGAAACATTCACAAGTTATTACTAGCAACTTGGATATTGAAAACAAAGTTTCTCCCAATTGATTTGGAACAAAGCCGATTTCAAGCAGGTCACCACAAAATGTGCTCTCATGAAATCAGTGAAAATTTATAACCACAAAAATAATTAGTTATAGTACAATCTGATGATCCTGCATTCTTGTAAATTGTTCCAAATTGAATGAGCAATTGGACACAATGGATGAGTTTGCTTGTCTGGGTGCAATCAGGTTATGAACAAGGACATAAAAGATCCCATGGCACTATTTCAAAGAAGAGCAGGGGAGTTGCCCCCGGTGTCCTGCCCAATATTTATCCCTCAATCACCATCACTGAAACAGATGATCTGGTCATTAGCACATTGCGGTTTGTGGGAGCTTGCTGTGCGCAAATTGGCTGCCGCATTTCCTACATTACAACAGTGACTACACTTCAAAAGTTCTTCATTGATCAAGTCAACACAATATTGCTTAGTGACGGCATTTTAGTCCAAATGAGTCCCTTGCACATTCGGCTAGAATGCCGAGCTCCATATTAACACCTGAAGGTACAACAGGAATTGGATGCGCTTATTTTCCCGGATATTTGCTGTAGACCAAAGGTACAGTAGCATGCCTTCTACAACCACAATAACTATGCTCACCCACAAAGAATTCAACACAAGGAACCCTGATTCCACTGAGCAAGGCTTTCAGTACAAATTCCGAGCAGTCTCCTACCTTGCAAGTATCGATCAACTATTAATAGATCAGAACAAAATGGAGATGTTGCAATAGACACCTTCTTTAACCACTGCAGTCCTTCTGTTGATGGTGCGCCAGTGATGCCGCTCAGTTAGGGGAAATCATGGAGTTTTAACCAGGCAACAATAAAAGGGACGACGGCACGTGTTCAGTCAGGATGGGGAAAGACTTGGAAGGGAACTTGTAGGTGGCAGTGTTCCCATGACATTGCTGTTCCTGTTCTTCTTGGTGGTCGAGGTCACAGGGAAGGAAGATGCTGTCAAAGCAAGCTTGGGCAACATAGGAACAGGAGGAGGCCCTTCAGCCCCTCGAGCTCGTTCAGCCATTCCATTACAGCATGGCTGATCCGCATCTCAACTCCATCTACCCCCCCCCTTAGTTCTGTAACCCTTAATACACATGCCTACAAATTAATCAATCTCAGTTTTGAAATCTTCAATTGACCCACCAACTAAATAGCCTTTTTTTGGGGGAAGTGCTCCAAATTTCCACTAACCTGTGTGTGAGGAAGTGCTTTCTGACATCACCCCTAAATGGCCTAACTCTAATTTTAAGGTTCTGCCCCCTTGTTCTGGACTCCCCCCTCCAGAGGGAATATAGTTTCTCTCCATCGACCCTATCAAATCCTTTAAATCATCATAAACACCTGGGAGTTTCTCTGGTGCCGCCGAGAGTCAGTCAGTCAGTCAGAGAGAGAGAAAAAGGAGAGAAACAGAGAGAGAGAGAGAGAGAGAGAGAGAAAAGGAGAGAAAGAGAGAGAGAGAAAGGAGAGAAAGAGAGAGAGAGAAAAAGGAGAGAAAGAGAGAGAGAGAAAAAGGAGAGAGAGAGAGAGAGAGAGAGAGAGAGAGAGAGAAAAAGGAGAGAGAGAGAGAGAGAGAGCATATTGCAGGGGGTAGATATCGAGACCACTGGACAGGCACCAATCAAGCAGATCCTCACACCTTAGTTACAAGCACATCTTGTGGTTTCAATCTGTTCACTTAAAAAAAAGTTTTTGAAAGCAATGGCGCACAAAAAAAAAGTTGCATAGAAATAAACAGTACAGCTAGTTACCATATCGAACAAGTGCTTTACACTACAGGCCAGCTACTGAACAGCTGCTCTCCAGCTGCCTGGTGGCTCCAGTCTTCAGAATCAGCCCTGGAAATCTGACACACTACCCTTGTTTATAGAGCACCCAGGGACAGGCCAACGGATAGCACACCACATGCAGCAAACAACGGTCACGTAAGCAGCACAAATACCTCCACAAACTGGCAAACCCGGGATGACTGCTCTATTTATTCATCTGGAGCCTATCAAAAGGCATCCGTGTCATTCTTAGGCTAAATACAAACTCAATTAAGAACATTTGCTCAGCCTAAACATCATGTAGGGGCTTTCTCTGAATAAACTGTTGTGCTTTCATTGTTTGGCACAAAAAAAGAGACTGTTGCCCTCAAAGGATTAAATTACTGTCTCTTGGAGCAGAGGCTGATCCCACTACACACCTCCCTGGAGGAATTGACTGGTCCGTTGTTGCTAAAGTCCAGTCATTGTTGTGAAGGATGCACCGTACGCTGCCAAGAAAAGCAGACTGACCTTTCCAGACGAATCCTGAACTCAAAGTGCAACAGTCAAACTCACTGACAAAAACAGAGTTATTACGGCCTCCAGAACATCTGCTCCGATGGCATTCAAACTTTCAACAGCAAGAGCCTGTATCTGAAAAGCCAGACACCCCCAACCGCAATGTAATTCTGTACTGCAACTGATAGAGCGACCAG
This sequence comes from Squalus acanthias, assembly GCA_030390025.1. Lineage (NCBI taxonomy): Eukaryota > Metazoa > Chordata > Chondrichthyes > Squaliformes > Squalidae > Squalus > Squalus acanthias. The sequence goes on from CM059440.1 coordinate 8,296,372, forward strand.
AAGCGATTTTCTTCAGCATTCTGGTTCAAAATAGCTTTATTTCAGCCCAGTACATCTTCAAAAGCCCAATGTGATCAATATCTCTCCCCAGTCTTACACTTGAAATTCAATATATTGGAGGTGATCGCGTACTGGTCAAGATAGAAAGAATAGTTCTTGCTATTCTTGCTCAAATGTTAATACTGGGGGGGGGGGGGGGGGGGGGAGGAAATTGGGTCACGCCCCCTTTGGAGTGCTAACTCCCCGAAAAAGTTAGCGCCCCCGCGCCCGAAATTGAATGGTAGCGCCCCAAGCAAGAGCGCTACTGGAAGCGCTCCCCCTCCCTCTTGGGGCGCTGCCATTGAAAATCGCAGTGCTACGTGCAGCGGCGTGGTACTGCAGGCCTCCCCCCACTGATTAAAGGGGAGGGACCTAGCACCGGGGCCCTGCTGGACCACCGGAGAGCCGGCAAAAGAGCCCGGCACACCACAAGAGGAGGCAAGGAGGCCAGGGGGGGGGGGGGGGGGGGGGGGGGTAGGTGCTGGCAACCTAAAAAAGTCGCCCAGCACCTGCCCTTTAATTTGCGCCGCCTCGGCCGCAGAAACGCCACCCTGACCCTGTCGGACATGGCGTCCAGCAGTAGGCCAGGGGGCGCGAGCCAAGTTTGCGGCCGGGGAGAGACAGAGAGAGACAGCGCATCCTTCCATAGAACCCTACCAATCCACCAAAATTATGCTCAAGGACAGTGTGAAGCAGAAACCATGGGACAGAAAGAAGCAGTCTAAAGTTCAAGCCAGTTCAAACATCCGGTCAATTATCACCAATTAATACAAAAGCTCTTAGATACACTGAAGTATTTTTTTTTAATTCCCATTTAAATCCCTTGCATCATTCTCCAAGGGTAGCCAGACAACCTGTAGAAGACTCAAGCAGACACTAGTTACAATGGAGTCTTTAATATTCACACTTAATTATCTACCATCCCAAATATCACCAGGAAATGTTGCAAAACAAAGCCTTGTACCAGGTCGCTTCATTGTGTAGCCTGCCAACTTCCTCTTGCACTTGGATATTGCTGGCCCATACATGCACGCCCAAGACTTTGGAAACTTGCTGATCATTGAGATCAACCACCCCATAAATTGTATTGGGACTCAACTGAAGCAATCACTCCACTACGATACCTAGTAGATTAAGTTTAGGACGAAGTGAAAGTCCAAGGGGGTCAGCCTTGGTTCAATAGTATACTCTGCCTCTGAATCAAAAGGTTGTAAGTTCAAGCCCTAATCCAGGAGACTTGAGCACACCTAGAGGGGTTTACAATGCTTCTCCATTAAATGTGGAAAGTTTTGAGAGAATCGGAACATGGACATGACCTTTAGTCAAAATTTTACCTCACTCAAAAGCATGTTAAAAATCGTACGTGTCCTAATCACTAGTTGTGCCATGTGGTTCCAGTCCCTGCTGCGAAGCATTGTCCATCCCGCTCTACAGCATAGTCGTTCGGATTTTGGGAAAGGATAATGGGCGAGAGAAATCTTTGTATTCTGAACTAAAAACGTCCAGCTTTACAATTGCAGATAATTTATGTGGAGACAGCATTTTGAACTGTACATGACAACGTTGCATAATCTTGGTAGCAATCGTCATCGGCTGGGGCAAGATTTCTGCCGATAGCATATTGGCACCTCTAACTACGCTGAACAACACTGCCTTTGTGCTTGGAACAGATATCAAAAAGCAAGGTGTCTGACTAATAATAAAAGGAAGAGGCTGAACAAGGCGGCGTGGATGTTTCACCAAAAGGATAAATTGACTTTTGTCCCCATCGCGACTTTGTGTTCTTCCAACTGGAAAAATTGTGCCGAAAGCATTCACCAAACAGATGGTGACAAATATAGGTTGGCGGGGAAGTTTATAACTATAAAAGCAATTCAAATGGCGTTTGCCTATATTTATGACTTGTAGTGTGTTATACACTACAACAACAACAACAACAAGTTTAAAATGTTCAGCATCTTGGGGAAACTAAACAAAGAAAAGAAAGTTTGCCAAGCGCAGTGCAAATTGTGTTCAGACAATGACAACTACAACTTGTATTTATACCGTGCCTTTGACATGGGGAAAGTGTCCCAAGGCACTCGAGACAAGAGTGGAAAAATATTGGACACCACCCCAAAAGGAGGAAACATCACCGTACCATGTGCAAACAGCGTGATAAAATTTGAGGGACAACTCTTCCAGATTTTCACTCTTCCCAAACATTTTCATAAAGGAACTCCAGTTTGACAGAATCTACACAAAAATTGCATCACCTGCAGCTCAAGGAGATGGATTCGTTCTCAAATCAGCGGTGAAGGTGAACCAATACAGGATTGGCACCAAGAATGAGGTCGCCCTTCAGTATCTCACCGAGTACACTAACTCAAGTGAGACCCTTAACAGAGCAAAGGGCGAGGATGGGACGCATCACAGCCAAGCACAATTCTGTTCCAGAAGAACGTAAGCAATAGGAGCAGGAGTAGGCCATACGGCCCCTCGAGCCTGCTCCAACATTCAATAAGATCATGGCTGATCTTAGACTTCAGCAGCGGCGAGAGGATAAAGCGTGGCCCGAAAGCGGACCTGAATTAAAGCAGCGGCAGCAGCAGAGGCGCTCCGGTTCAAAAACAACAACAAAAATCAAAGAGTGACGCACAGGAGAGCAAGTAGGTGATTGGTTGATGAGTATTACAGCTTTTTTTAAAAACTCTAAGTTAGGGAAGGGGGTTAAATTAAGAGCCGAGAAACTAACTTGCTAGTACTTATTAAATTAATAACTTAAACTAGGTAAATAAATAAAACCAAAATATCGATTGAATAAAAGCTTTAACTAATTAATAAATAAAACAAGGTTAGAGATGGCAGGGCAGGTGGTGTGCCCTAACTGCAGCAGGTGGGAGTTTTTGGAGAGCATCGCGATCCTGAGTAACCACAGCTGCTGTAAGTGTCTGCAACTCGAGGAACTTCGGCTCAGAGTTGTTGAGCTGGAGTCCGAGCTGCAGACATTGCGATGCATCAGGGAGGGGGAGAGTGACCTGGACACTTTGTTCCAGGAGGCAGTCACACCCTTTAGGTAAAGTAGTACTTTAGAGTTTGTCAGTGGTCAGGGACAGGAGGATGTGACGGCGAGTCAGGAAGGTATGGGGACCCAGGATGTAGTGATGGAGGAGCCTCAGCCCTTGACCTTGTTCAACATGTACGAGGTACTTGCTACCTGCATGGATGAGGAAAAGGACTACAGGGCAAATAGACCACAGCACCGTGATACAGGGGGCCAACTAAGTTTTTTTGGGGGGGGGAGGGGGGAAAGGAGAGAAAAAAAGAGAAGGAATGTGGTAGTGGTAGGGGACAGTATAGTCAGGGGAAGAGATACTGTTCTCTGCAGCCACGACCGGGAGTTCCAAAGGTTGTGTTGTCTGCCCAGTGCCAGGGTTAAGGATATCGCCTTGCGGCTGGAGAAGAACTTGGAGTGGAAGGGGAGGACCCAGTTGTCATGGTCCATGTAGGAACCAATGACATAGGTAGAACTAAGAATGAGGTTCTGCTGAGGGAGTTTGAGGAGCTAGGGTCTAAATTAATAAGCAGAACCTCAAGGGTAATAATCTCTGGATTACTACCTGAGCCACACGCAAATTGGCATAGGGTCAAGCAGATCAGAGAGAGTTAAATGCTTGGCTCAGAGTGGTGTGGGAAGAAGGGGTTTCAATTCATGGGGCACTGGCACCAGTACTGGGGAAAGAGGGAGCTGTTCCATCGGGACGGGCTCCGCTGGGACCAGCGTCCTGGCGAATCAATAACTAGGGCTGTAGATAGAGCTTGAAACTAAAAAAAAAAAGGGGGGTGGTCAGGTGAGGGGAAATTTAGAAATCTAAAGAGAAAGGTCAAGGCAATAGAGCACTGTAGCGATTTGGGCAACAATAAGCAAAGTGCGACAGGAAGGGACAGAGAGTTTAACGGTAGCAGTGCAGCAAAGAATAAGGTCAAAGCAGGGGATAATGGTAAAAAATTTAAATTAAAGGCTCTTTATCTGAATACACAAAGCATTCGTAACAAGATAGGTGAACTAGTGGCACAAAGAGATAAATGGGTTTGATCTAATAACCATTAGAGACATGGCTGAGAGGTGGCCAAGGTTGGGAACTAAATGTTCCAGGGTACTTGACGTTTCGAAAAGACAGGCAGAATAGAAAAGCTGGAGGGGGGGTGGGGGGTTGCCCCGATAATAAAGGATGACATAAGGACAGTAGAGAGAAAAGGATCTTGGCTCGGAAGATCAGGAAGTAGAATCAGTATGGGTGGAGATAAGGAACAACAAGGGGCAGAAAACAGTGGTGGGAGTAGTATATAGGTCCCCTAACAGTAGCTATACCATTGGACAAAATATTAAATCAAGAAATAATAGGAGCATGTAACAAAGGTAATGCAATAATCGTAGGGGACTTTAATCTTCATATAGACTGGACAAGTCAAATTGGCAAAGGTTGTCTGGAGGACGAGTTCATTGAATGCATTCGGGACAGTTCCTTTGAACAATGTGTCATGGAACTGGAACAGGCTATGTTAGATCTCGCATTGTGTAATGAGACAGTTAATTAGCAATCTCATAGTAAAGGATTGTCTGGGGCAGAGTGATCATATGATCAACTTAATGTGAAATTCTGAGAGTGACTTGCCCAAGTCCGAAACTAGAGTCTTAAACTTAAATAAAGTCAATTACATAGGTATGAGGGGCAAGTTGGCTAAGGTAGATTGGAAAAATAGATTAAAAGGTATGGCGGTAGATAAGCAGTGGCTAGCATTTAAAGAAATATTTCATAATTCTCAACAAAAATACATTCAATTGAGAAGCAAAAACTCCATGGGAAAAGTGATCCATCCGTGGCTAACTATAGTAGTTAGGGATAGCATTAGATCGAAAGAAGCTTATAATGTTGCAAAGAATAGCAGTAAGCCTGAGGATTGGGAGAGTTTCAGAAACCAGCAAAGGATGACCAAAAAAAAAATTGATAAAGGGAAAAAATAGAATGAGAGAAAACTAGCAAGAAATATAAAAACAGATTGTAAGAGCTTCTACAAGTATGTAAAAAGGAAGAGAGTAGCAAAAGTAAACCTTGGTCCCTTCGAGGCTGAGACAGGAGAAATTATGGCGATTAAGGAAATGGCAGAAACATTAACCAAATTCTGTCTTCACAGTAGAAGACACAAAAAGCATACCAAAAATGGTGGTGAACCAAGGGTCTAATAAGAGTGAGGAACTTAACGTAATTAATATAAGTAGAGAAAAAGTACTAGAGAAACTAATGGGACTAAAAGCCGACAAATCCCCTGGACCTGATGGCCTACATCCTAGGGTTCTAAAAGAGGTGGCTGCAGAGATAGTGGATGCATTAGTTTTGATCTTCCAAAATTCCCTAGATTCTAGAACGGTCGCAACGGATTGGAAGGTAGCAAATATAACACCGCTATTCAAGGAAGGAGGGAAGAGAGAAAACAGGGAACTACAGGCCAGTTAGCCTGACATCAGTCGTCAGGAAAATGCTGGATCCATTGTTAAAGAAGTGGTGTCAGGGCACTTAGAAAGTCATAACATGATTAGGCAGAGTCAACATGGTTTTATGAAAGGGAAATCGTGTTTGACAAATTTATGAGAGTTTTTTGAAGATGTAACTAGCAGGGTATATAAAGGGGAACCAATGGATGTAGTATATTTGGATTTCCAAAAGGCATTCGATAAGGTACAACATAAAAACACAAGATTAGGGCTCATGGGGTTGGGGGTAATATAGTAGCAAGGATAGAGGATTGGTTAACAGACAGAAAACAGAGCAGGGATAAACAGGTCTTTTTCAGGTTGGCAGGCTGTTACTAGTGGGGTGCCGCAAGGATCAGTGTTGGGAACTCAGCTATTTACAATCTATATTAATGACCTAGATGAAGGGACTGAGTGTAATGTATCCAAGTTTGCTGACGATACAAAGCTAGGTGGGACAGTAAGCTGTGAGGAGAACACAGAGTCTGCAAAGGGATATAGATAGACTAAGTGAGTGGGGAGTAAGGTGGCAGATGGAGTATAATGTAGGGAAATGTGAGGTTATCACTTTGGTAGGAAGAATAGAAAAACCAGAATATTTTTTAAAGGGAGAGAAACTTTTAAATGTTGGTGTTCAAAGAGATTTGGGTGTCCTCATGAAAGAAACAGAAAGCTAGCACATAGGTACAGCAAGCAATAAGGAAGGCAAATGGCATGTTGGGCTTTATTGCAAGGGGGTTGGAGTATAAGAGTAACGAAGTCTTGCTGCAATTGTACAGGGCCTTGGTGAGACCACACCTGGAGTACTGTGCACAGTTTGGGTCTCCTTATCTAAGGAAGGATATACTTGCCTTGGAGGCGGTGCAACGAAGGTTCAGTATATTGATTCCTGGGGTGAGAGGACTGTCCTGGGGTGAGAGGACTGTCCTATGATGAGAGATTGTGTAGAATGAGCCTATATGCTCTGGAGTTTAGATGAATGAGAGGTGATCTCATTGAAACATACAAGATTCTGAGGGGGATAGACAGGGTAGATGCTGAGAGGTTGTTTTCCCCTGGCTGGAGAGTCTAGAACTAGGGGGCACAGTCTCAGGATAAGGGGTAGGCCATTTAAGTCTGAGATGAGGAGGAATTTCTTCACTCAGAGGGTTGTGAATCTTTGGAATTCTATGCCTCAGAGGGCTGTGAATGCTCAGTCTTTGAGTATATCCAAGGCTGAGAGACACAGATTTTTGGACTCATGGGGAATAGAGGGATATGGAGATCGGGCAGGAAAGTGAAGTTGAGGTCGATGATCAGCCATGATCTTATTGAATGGCGGAGCAGGCTCGAGGGCCGTATGGCCCACTCCTGCCCTTATTTCTTATGTTCTTAACTCCACTTTCCCACGCGATCCCCATATCCTCGATTCCCCTAGAGTCCAAATATCTATCTCAGCCTTGAATATACTCAACGATTCAGCATCCACAGTCACTTGCAAAGCTCACTTTTCGGCAAGGATCCCCAACGAGCGATGAGGAATGGGAGCCATGGCAGATTTTGCCCCTGCCAGTCTAGAGGTGCAGAGGTGAATTGTCACACCCCTGACGCTACGCTTGAGCGAATGGGACTCATAATAGGGATCCTCTCGGCCTATTCAGTTCATCTATCCGATGGACAAACTTTATGAGCTGTAGGGGGAGCTCAACAACTGATACTTTTTAAAAAGAAAATTCAAGCTATTTAGTTCAGTCATTCGATTCCGAGAGAAATGTTACTGAAGTTATATTAGTTTTTTAAAAATCAAAATTCTGAAGGTTCATATATTGTCAATTCTCCAACGCTGAGAGCGTGGAACAAAAAATTAAATAACTTATGAAAAATACATCGTGTTATGCTCGGTTTTCACCTTCAGTATTGCTACATTTAACAACCTCATAGTACATACTGTGCAGCTATGAAGTGCTTGGTTTTATTGGTCATGTTACAGCACAAGGCATGCAGACCCCTGCTGGTAATGAAGATAATGTACAAGAGGTTGATGTACAGCATGCACCCCAAATCCTGTCCTGATTATTCCTGCTGCATAATCTTCAAGTCTCATAACTGTGGGCAGATGGGGATATGGAGAAAAGGTTGGGGGGGGAAAAAGGAAAACACAAATGGGATACGGGGGGGAAAAGATGCACACGCACACAGTTAGGCCACCAACTGAAGAGCAGAGGACTTATCCCCGGTGTCCTGGCCAATATTTATCCCTCAATGAACATAACAAAAGCAGATTATCTGGTCATTATGACATTGCTGTTTGTGGGAGCTTGCTGTGCGCAAATTGGCTGCCGCATTTCCTACATTACAAGTGACTACACTTCAAAAAGTGCTTCATTGGCTGTAAAACGCTTTTGAGACATCCGGTGGTCGTGATCGGCGCTATATAAATGTAAGTTTAAAAAAAAAAATTAATGGTGCACAAGTCATAATTAGCAGCCAGTAATGCAGAGAGTGGGATCCTCAGCAATATGGTTGTATTTTCAGGGGTTACCGTACAGCGTCACAGAATACTAGTGTGTAGGCTGTATCGATGCACCCAGAAATAGATATACATTTGTGCAGCTCCAATCACGAGGAAATAAAAATAAAAATCGCACATTAATCCATTGCCGTTTGAAGATCTCCTCCCAGAGGACAACAATCTCCCTAATCCACCAACAGTTACATTTGTACTTAAGCTGCGTTTGCTGCAGAGCTCTACCAGTATTTACCTTTTGTTTTTGGGGTTAATCTTGCAGGATATTTGTTGTCTTAGAATCATACAACAGCATTAAAAAAAAATGGAAGTGCTTCTTGATAGTTTAAGCACTGAGCGCAGTAGAAAGAAGAGAGTTTAAAAAAAAGTCCATCATTAAAGGTGCCAGGATTACTTCGGGCGGCTACCTCAAGAGGTCTCTGGATATTGGCTGTAGCTCAGGTGGAGCTTTTCCTGGTCGTTCTTGATCTGCCAGGCTTCACATTCCACAAGCCATCTTACAATACATCAGTCTTAGGATCATTCAATGTTTTATTAGTTCATGAAACAAAGCCCAGAGCTACACATCTCCAATCCAACCGATGGAGGAAGGCAGGTGGGGGAGGGAATGAGAAGAAAAGAGAGGACTTATGACAATTTTCCACTGTAACCTCTTTATATCTTCCAAGAGGACAAGAGAGCGCGCGAGCACAAAAGAGCGAACATGAGAGCAAGCAAGATTAATTCTCATTTATATTTGTTTTGCTGATAGAGACTCTGGAGGGCAAGTGCCATAACCTACAAGGCTACGGACCAAGAGCTGGATAGCTCTTGGCCAGCATAGACACGATGGGCCGAATGGCCTCCTTCTGTGTCGTAAATTCCTATGATTACTCTTCACGGAGGAGCTGTGTCACTGCCTTAATCCACTTCCGAAGAAGTTTCCCTCACTTGGGGAGTTTTGACCGCTTGCTTGGACCTCTTTAGGGAGGCTGTAAACATGTAGTCAGAATGTGCCTACGGAACAGATTTCCCCAAGTCAACTGGCGACAGACACTAGCACCATAATGATGAAATGGGAAGTTGCACGATCAGCATAATATCCTCCAATGAAATAAGTTGTTCTCTCAGGGCTTTGAGAGCAAGTGGTACAAATTCACAATTCAAATTATACCCAGTCCATTATTCAGCCAACCTCACTTGCAGAGTGCTACAAAACTATACCTTAATTCCCCATGGATCTAATCTCCTCTGTGCAGTTTGCTTAAGAGACAGACTAGTGAGACTTGCAAGGCAACATGGAACAAAGCTACTTAACAGTCATCCATGATGGTCCCATTTCTCAAATACATGTACAGTGCAAACTACAAATCAGTGAACAAAAATACTACGAAGGGAGGGAATCTGAATGAAATAATTAAAGCATCTCCAAATAAACTAATATACATGTTTTCTCTCTCTCTCGAAATAGGAGCTGACCATCTGGCCCCTTGAGCCTGCTCCACCATTCCATAAGATCATGGTTGACCGTCGACCTGAATTTCACTTTCCTGTCCGATCCCCATATCCCTCGACTCCCCTAGTGTCCCAAAAAGCCAATCGCTCAGTCTTGAATATACAGGAAACTTTCGTTTATCCGGCACCCAAATAACCGGAATTCTCGCTTAACCGGCAAAAATCATCCTCCGAAAACTCCTCTCAAATAACCGGCAATGTTGCCGAGTCGCAGTCGAGTCTCCGCGAACGCCGAGTGCTCCGAAAACTCCTCTCAAATAACCGGCAATGTTGCCGATCCCGAGTCCGAGTCCGAGTCCGCGAACGCCGATTTAGTCAGTAGGGGTACTTTTCAAAAGTGCCACTACTCGGCCTCCTGGCGCTGTCGCAAGTCCGAAACATTGCAGTAGCATGAGTAGATTCTCCCGCGCTGCCTGGAGTCTCTTCGGATCGGCCATTTTGCTGGGTGTCTCCCACGATGCTGGTAGTCTCTTCTGATCCACCATTTTGCTGTGTGTCTCCCACGCTGCTGGTACTGTAGTCTCTTCTGATACACCATTTTACTGTGTGTCTGCCACGCTGCTGGTACTGTAGTCTCTTCTGATACACCATTTTACTGTGTGTCTGCCACGCTGCTGGTAGTCTCTTCCTAGCCACCATTGTTCTGTGTGTCTTTCCATCTTCATCGGCAATTATCTCCTCCATCTTGCATTATGGAATTCCCAAAAGCTGGTCCAAGCAAAAGGAAGAGAGTGGTCTTAACTTTAAAACAGAAAATCGAGATATGCCAACGACTAGAAAGGGGAGAGAAGCGTATCAACATTATGAATGAATTCAAAATCGGTTCGTCAACAATCTACGACATCAAATCGCAGAAGGATAAGCTGCTCAAGTTTTATTCAAGCTCGGAGACATGCAAGAGTGTAGAGAAACGGCGTACGCTTCGTAAGCCTAAGCTTGAAGAGCTGGATACCGTGCTTTATGAATGGTTTTCTCTTAAGCGTTCAGAGGGTGTTCCAATTTCCGGACCCATGCTCATCGAGAAAGCGAAGGAATTCTACGATAGGATGGAGCTCACTGACAAGTGTGCTTTCTCCGATGGATGGCTAACGTGCTTCAAGTTACGGCACGGGATACGACGACTCGATATTTCCGGGGAGAAGAAATCAGCTGATCACGAAGCCGCAGAAGAATACTGCAATTATTTCAATCGGATTGTGCAGCAACATGATTTGTCGCCAGCACAGATCTACAATGCCGATGAAACTGGCTTGTTTTGGAGGTTTTTGCCAGAATCAACGCTTGCTGGGGCTAGTGAGGCTAATGCTTCAGGTTACAAGAAAAATAAAGATCGTGTAACCGTGCTAACATGTGCGAACGCTGCTGGATCACACCGGGTTAAACTTCTTGTTATCGGGAAGTATAAAAATCCCCGTGCATTTAAAAATGTGAGGCACTTACCTGTTGAGTACAAAGCTCAAAAAAATGCTTGGATGGATAAGGAAATCTTCTCCGATTGGTTCCATCATATTTTTGTTCCATCTGTGAAGGAACATTTCCGCAGAATAGGGAAACCTGAAGATAGCAAATGCATTTTATTGCTTGATAATTGCAGAGCCCATCCGCATGAATCCCAGTTGGTTTCGGGAAATATTTTCACCATTTATTTGCCACCAAATGTAACTTCTCTCATCCAACCCATGGACCAGGGCGTTATCCAAAATCTGAAGTGTCATTACAAGAAAGACTTCCTACGTAAACTGCTAAGCCAAGATGAGAATATTCAAGATTTGCAGAAGGAATACAATATTAAAGATGCCATCTATAATGTTGCATGTTCCTGGAAATTGGTGAAAGGTCACACTCTGAGGCAAGCCTGGCGCAAATTGTGGCCTTCTGTAATGTTTGCTGAAGGTTCTTCTTCAGAGGAGGAATTTCATGGGTTCAGTGTTCGTCCCAAGAAGAGTACAATAATGGAAATGGCTGGAATGGTGAAAAATGCAGGCCCAGCAAACCCTCTACGTCACCTCAGTGAAAGTGATATCGAGCAGTGGGTTGATGCAGATAGAGAAGTTGGTGTTGTGCATATGCTAAGTGATGATGAAATAATTCAGAATGTTTTGAATCCAAAGAAAGAAAAGGAAAGCGAGATGGAAAGTGAAGAGGATGAGATTTCTGAAGAAGAGAAGATTTCTTGGGCTAAAGCTGCAGAAGGATTTTCTACAATCCTCAAATTTGCTGAAAGGCAGAATTGCTACACTGCACAAGAAGTTATGCAACTCCATATTCTGCATTCCTCCTTTCTACAGAAAAGGCAAGAGTCCACTAAGCAAACCGACATCCGCAACATGTTTAAGAAAGCTTCCAAAAGAGTCGCAGCAGCGGAAGTGCCTGAAGAATCGGTGGAACTGCGTGATCCTGATGACCCAGCTGGCACGGATATTTCTGATGAACCAGATGACTCTGAATAAGTGTACAGTCAACTACAGTACTGTAGACAGTCGTTTATAAGTTTTGTTTTACTGTTAAGTAATTAAAGAGTTATGGATTACCCTCAACTGGCAGTACTGTACTTAATCAAGCATCTTCCACCATCCATTTAACACAACATTCTGTAGGTGAGTACCCAAATACTGTATACTGCACATTTCTTGATTTTTTTAGGTTAAAAATAGCCTCTGTAGATATAACTCTCCGTTATCCGGTACTTTCGATAAACCGGCACCACGCCGGTCCCGTCGATGCCGGATAAACGAAAGTTTCCTGTACTCAATGACTCAGCATCCACAGCCTACAGGGGTAGAGAATGCCAAAGATTCACAACCCTCCGAGTGAAGAAATTCCTCCTCTTATTCCTAAATGAGCGACCCCTTATCCCGAGTGTTCATCCACACAATCTCAAGCATGGTTCAGCAAAAACTCTCACACTTTATTAGTAATACAAGATTACTAAAGCACCATTCACTGCTGCAGTTTACTTTCAGAATGAAGCCAGTATTGGTCAAACTCAGCCACATGCACCAAAATGGTTCTTGCTGCTCCTTGTCTACTGCTGTGACTTGGCATCACCACTGCATTAATACAGGCCCACACAACACTAAAAGACTGCCTTTCATTACTGGTAGACAGCCATCAACAGGGCCACCCACACCCATTGCTAACTGGGTATGTACACGAGACGAGCTGGATCTGAATTGGATAATTTCAACCACAATAGACTTGGAAGCCAATCAATAATACTGAATGGATCTTCCCTTCCTTCCTCTACCCTGAAAACTAACTCCTTTAACCATCCAACAATGAAACGGAGATGGCATCACAAGCATTTACCTGCCAAGACGGACCAGTTAAAGAAAACAGTACTTTTCATAATGTATTTAGTTTAACAAATCCACACCCCGGTCAGAGGGGGAGCACTTCTTGTACTGTAAATCAAGCCACCAATTTAAAACCACCTACGCAGGACAGTTCCAGTAAAGCAAATTAATTCACTAGTTTCAAAATAATGCAGGCTTTGAATTTTTTCATGGTATCACTCAAGTGCTGTACCAAGAAATATCATGCTGGGAAGTTAGGAATCATCTGCAATAGTTCACAGTCTAGACAGTGGGCTCGTCCTCACATTTTTCAGAAGAATGTTTGACTGTAAATAGTCGTAACGCCTCAGAACAATTGAGCTCAGTGGTTTGACATTGCCGCTAATGATACAGAATTTGATCACCTTCCTCCTCCCATTTCCCCCCCCCCACCCTAGTCACGCAAGAATTAGTGTTGCTTTTCCCTTTTGTGCCCTATAATCTTCATTACTGCTGATGCTGCTTCTATTTTTACAGGCAGACAGAACCATAATCAAATAAAAGCTGCCTCTAGCCGTCTGCTTTAGCGTCTCAGAAGGATTCTGGCACCGCCGTGCTCCTTCCTTAAACATTTAACATGATTGCAATCGTCAGAATTGACATCCCACTTGAAACAGACACCCATCAGTCCCACCAGCGAGTGGGGAAGCTCACTGTCAGACCACATGTGCGCGATGTTTTTGACCAGCTGCCTGGACACCGTGCAGCTTTATCATCAAAACAGGAGAAAGAAGCACAGTCATCGTACCCAAAACAGGTTACCACCAGCTCACTTGCACTCTGGCCATATTTCACCTCGTTTCAAAACAACACAATGCGTTTTGGACCTTGGCCCGGTGCTCTGGAATTCCCTCCCTAAACCTCTCCGTGTCTCTCTCTCTCTCTTTCTCCCCCGCTTTAAGACGCTCCTCAAAACCTACCTCTTTGACCAAGCTTATTGGTCACTTGCCCCAATAGCTCCTTGTGTGGCGCAGTGTCAAATTCTGTTCGATAACGTGCCTTTGATGCGCCTTGGGACGTTTTACTACATTAAAGGCGCGATATAAAATGTAAGTTTTTGGTGATACTGCAAAAACGTGAAAGGATACCCTGCACGAGCACAGCGATGTCCCCTGCGCCGCTCCCTTCACGAATGATCCCAAGAAGCCATGCAAGGCGGGTCTTGCTAAAAAAAAAATCATAACAGACAGTACAGAATGTCGAAGGACATAACTGGAATGGATGGCAGGCAGGCTCTAGCTGTATTGATTTGCCAGCATAAAGGAATCGGCTATCATCTATATTAATGAGAACACTGCCTTTAGACAATTCAGGACAAACAAAATCCAGCAAGAAGTGCAGTTTATTCTGAATGGTCAAAACTATTTTTGATATTACTAAAAATCAATTCAGTTTGTTTGGCACAAGCTATTGTACTTGAAGTAGACTGATTTATACAGGAAATCCAAAAAAAGACTAAAACTTCCATACACATACCAGGTCAAGTCACTGCACAGAGCATTCAGCTCTTGCACCGCACAGCGTGATAGCCCAGGCAGCGTCAAATCACACTCCTGCTTCGGAATGAGGCAGAAATAGCAACAAGTGTTGTAATGCATTACAACAATGGATGACAAAATTCTTGTATGGGGAAACACCCTGCAAATACCAACATCCCTACACGACAACTTGCATTTATATAGCGCCTTTAAACGTGGTCTCGAGGCGCTTCACAGGAGCGCAAACAAACAAAATGTGACACCGAGCCACATAAGGAGATATTAGGACAGGTGGTCGATGTTCGCTCTAGTGTTTTTTTTGTGCGCGCGGCCCTTTTAACATGGCCGCGCGGCCAGTTCAAATTTCTGCGCATGCACGGTTTTTCCATTTAAAAGCCGGTGAGCGGCCTGCGCGGGACCTCCAGAGCGCTGCCCGCCCACGCAGCTCAACAGGCGGATTAAAGCTTGGTCTTACCCCCTAGCCTAACTTTTTTGGAAGACAGACAGATATCCAAAAAGGAAAATGTCTGTCGCATCACTGCAAACTAAATAAGCTAGTTAATAAAAGTGAACAAACATAGGGGAGGGGGGGGGCGGGGAAGAGTGTGCAGAAACCCAACTTTGGTCATCACCTAGGTCTGAAGAATAGCAGGGAGGAGGACATTTCTTCAGCAACTTAAAAAATTGCTAGATGATCAGGAGCAGGCTCAAGACATCAGGAGAAGACCAATGGCTGGCCATCCTGCTTGTGGCAGTTATTTTTAAGCGGAGAAAAGAAGCAGCGACCGCTGTAATCTCCCAACAGCAAGAACACACGCACGCAAAAAGCGGCACGTGCATCGGGGGTCACTACCCGCATTTAACACAACATGGAATGGTTTATTTGTATGCAACTTTGGAAAATTGGCACTCGTTTCAGGAACTGGAATTTGCAATTTCTACCAATCCCTGTTCAACACATGGGACTTTATCCCACTCATTTCATTACCCGACCACAAGTCCTGCAAGTAAAATCCAGAGTATTCAACCACACTCTTACGTCCAGTATTGCACCCAGTCCGCTCCATACAACCTTCTCTTCCCGATACCGCAGCTCAGCCCCCGAGTACCTGATCATCAGTCGGTACCCTCCAGTCACTAGCAAATGGTCATCAAATTCCTCCTTGAAAGAATTAGTCTGAACAGAGTATGACTAGTCACCCAGTAAGTTAAACACCAAACTGGAATGGCTGATGAATGCCTCAGCTGTGGCTCAGTTGGTAGCACTCTCTCGCCTCGGAGTCAAAAGGTTCATAGTCCCATTCCAGGGACTGGAGCACAAAAATCTAGGCAGACTCTCCTGTGTAGTGCTGCACTGTCGGAGGTGCTGTCTTTCAGATGAGATGTTAAACCGAGGCCCTGTATGCTTTCAGGTGGACGTAAAAGATCCCATGGCACTATTATCTATATATGCTTTGGCGATTCTGTATCTTTTTACTTCACCTGCGAAGGAGTAGTAAGCTCCGAAAGCTTGTGATTTCAAATAAAACTGTTGGACTATAACCTGGTGTTGTGCGACCTCTCACTATTTTGAAGAGCAGAGGAATTATCCCTGGTGTCCTGGATCAATATTTATCCCTCAAATCAACATAACAAAAAACAGATTATCTGGTCATTATCACACTGCTGTTTGTGGGAGCTTGCTGTGCGCAAATTGGCTTCTGCATTTCCTACCATTACAACAGTGACCACACTTCAAAAGAGAGTACATTGTTGGCTGTAAAGCACTTTGGAACATCCAGTGATCGTGAAAGGCGCTACATAAATGCAAGTCTTTCTTTTCTTTAGTACCTGTGCACTCATTAAACAGCATTGCATTCAATAGCAAATTAAGCACTACATCTCCACAGTACTGCAAACCAGGAATTACCACCAAGTCAAAATGTAGCTTTCTGAAGTTAGATCTGAACCTAAAGCTAAAAAAAAAAAACCCTTTCCCTCACCAGAGTCAACCTAGAACCCTTGTCGCAAAATATGAGTCAATGCCCAGCTGACAGGAAACAGCAGAGACCTAGTGCCAAGCCTCTGCCAGAATCACTCAAGCTTACATCATTAGGAGGTGGGAAAACAGGGCCCTAGCGTCCCTTTTCTGGCTCGCCAAGCCAAGGCTAGCAAGGGGAGGGGGCTATCCTCCCACATCAAATGTATAATGCAGTCAATTGCCCTTGCTAAAGTAGTGTGGGGGGGGGGGCGAGAGAAAAGTCAAAACAGCTACTATTGATTCAAAGGATTCGATTTTAAAACAAAGAAAAAAAATTGTAAAAAACGCAACTGAAGATGGGCGATTTGTGCTGCAGAGCTTTACGACTGTTAAGCAGCACCCTTACTAATTGCTGTCATTTTGCAGTCAGTCCGACAGTTTCCAAGCGAGCCAAGCACTTAAGGGCCAGATGCATCAACTTGCTTCCAATTGGGAATAGCTTGCCTCTTGTACTATGCGGAGACCAAGATTGCCTCAGGCAAAAATCAATTGAGCACAAGCTTGAAGTTTAGCTTGCGATATCCTGGGTACCTAATAAGTAAAAATCAGCAGCTGTGATTTGTGTGCCGATTGTTCAATCTCTTAATCTGTTGGACCAATCAAATTGTCAGTATATTGGCTAAACTTCTTTGTGATTAAGCGTCCATTGGCTCGCTTCCCCCACAGACATACACTTCAACCTGTTCAATGTAAATCTTGAACAATTATAGAAATACGGGATAAAATTGCGACACCACCTACAAGGCACAAGTCAGGAGTGTGAAGGAATACGCTGCACTTGCCTGGATGAGTGAAGCTGCAACAACACGCCAGAATCTCAACACCATCCACCACCTTAAACGTTAACCCCCTCCACCACCTGCGTAGCTTGGCTGCAGTGTGCGCTATAGCAACGTGCCACGGCTATCTTCGACAGCACCTCCCAAACCCGTGGCCTCTACCACCTAGAAGGACAAGGGCAGCAGGCACATGGGAACACCATCGCCTCCAAGGTCACACACCATCCTGACTTGGAAATATAATCGCTGTTTCTTCATCGTCACTGGGTCAAAATCCTGGAGCTCCCTCCCCAACAGCACTGAGTGTAACTTCACCCCACAGACTGCAGCGGTTCAATGTGTCCCACTGGAGATGGGCAATAAATGCTGGTCTTGCAAGCGATGCCCATATCCCCAAAATGATGGGGGTTATGATAGATAGATATAGATATATATATACATATACACACACTCCCATTTAAAAAGGGAACAAGACTCTATCCCAGCCATTTAATCTCCCAGTGAAACCTCTATTAAATACTCCTTGATCTCCAACCCCTGCCAGGAACAATCAAGCAAAAGCCCAGAATATTTATCCATCTCTACTGCTCCGCCCAAGCATGCTGCCATTCACAGACGACACCCTCAAGTACAGCAACCACCCCGTCCCATGGAATATTTAATCATTTCAATGTACTTAACAAGGGCTCCCTGAGCAAAATCATCAAGGAAAAAAATGGTCTCCAAATCATTCAAGCACAACCTAAGAGGTGGTGAGGTGAATGCTTCATCAGGGAATTTTCAACCGTGGCTACCAGTGTGGCAAGGTACTAATTGTAGAGATTGTCACAACAACCAAGTGCCTCTTCAATTAAGTCTAAACAAAGAATCTTGTTGAAAACTGCAGAGCTTGAATAGAATAGTACAGCACAGGAGGCCATTCGGCTCATCGAGTCTGCACTGGCTCTTTCGAAGAGCAATCAAGCTAGTCACACTCCCCCGCTCTTTCCCCATATCCCTGCAATTTTTTCCTCCAAGTATTTATCCAATTCCCTTTTGAAGGCTTCTATTGAATCTGTATCCACCACCCTCAGGCAGTGCATTCTAAATCCTAACCATGTAAAAAAAAGTTTTTCCCTCATATCGTCTGATTCTTTTGCCAATCACCTTAAATCTGTGCCCTTTGGTCATCAACCCTTCAGCCATTGGAAACAGCTACTCTTTATTTACTCATCTAAACCCTTCAATGATTTTGAACACTGCCATCAAATCTCCTCTCAGCCTTCACTGCTCCAAGGATAACAACCCCAGCTTCTCCAGTGTATCCACACAACTGTATTCCCTCATCCCTGAAACCATTCTATCAAATCTCTTCTGTACCCTCTCCAAAGCCTTCGTGTCCTTCCTAAAGTGTGGTGCCCAGAATTGGACACAATACTCCAGCTGGGGCCGAGAGTTGTAGGAATTTGTGTGTCAAGAGATCAATTGCTTCCAGTGCAGAGAGAGGCATGAGCGGGATTACCGGAGCACGTGAACACAAGACTACAAACACGGTGGGCATGGTTACTTTTTCTGTGTCGCCGATGAGTATTCAGTTAATTGGTTGAGGCTTCCAACTGGCTGCGAATTTTAAGAAAAACTTGCATTTCTACAGCGCCTTTCACGACCACCGGATGTCCTAAAGCGATTTACAGCCAATGAAGCACTTTAAGTGCAGTCAACACGGCAGCCAATTTGCGCACAGCAAGCTCCCACAAACAGCAATGCGATAGTGACCAGATAATCTGTTTTGGGGAGGTCGATACTGAAACCAGTTTGCAAGCAATAAAAGACAAATTCTCTCCAACCTTCACGTGAACCCAGAAAGAGGAAGAAAGTCAAGTAAAACACACAGTTTACAAATCCAGATCTGCCACAGGCATCTGCTTGGATTCAATAGTGTCAATCATTACCTGAAGTGTTCTGGTTGACTTTTCTGTTTAAAAACCAAGAGTCAACTCTCACTGCCCTGTACGGTAGCAGGATTCAGGAGTGCAACGATGAAACTACTTTGTGATATGGATTGGATCAGTCTTTTGTGCACATGTACTCGTCTAGTCTCTCCAAAAGCCAACCAACTAGGCAATGTTTGGTTTGGTTTGTAAGCTGCTTTACTCCACAGTAGGCAAAACACCAAATGTGATGAAAGTCTCTTGGTGCAATCAGTTCAAATTCTGTTTGCATACGGTTACAAAAAAAAGTGAAGAACGCACGTACACTATCCCACTTGGACGGTTCTTCCACAACGTAAAAAGATGGGTCCCTGCGCTAGCTGCCCTGCTAACAGGGCAAAGACCATTATTTATCCCTCGCAGCTTGTTTCCTCAGTTGATTTCTGGTGTCTGGACTTGATTCTTGAAAAGCCTCCCTTCAAAAGACTTGCAGCGATCAAGAAGTCTGTCAACATCAAGGCGTTCGTGTCTTCCCGAATGGCCAGACGTAGTTAACAAATGGGCCATTGTTTCGGAACTGCGCGAAACAGCTACCCATCCTGCATTTAAATCACCTCACGTCTGCCCATGGATGGCAGACTCAGCATAGGGCTCTATACCCCTTCAGGCAAGCTCCAGCCCAAATGCATTGATGCAGTGCGTCTGGGTCCTATTGGGGAACGACAATGAGCACAGAACCCTGGATAATGGCTAAACACTTTTTTTTTTAAATAAAGGGCAAAGTTAAATTAATCTACAGCACATAGTAAGCAAAACTGAAGTGTGTAAAAGTTAATTAAAGCACTCCGGAGACTTGAGCACAAAAAAAACTGGCACTCCAGTGCAGTACTGAAGGAGTGCTGCACAGTCAGAGGTGCCATCTCTTGGTCAAGACAAGGTTGGTCTGCCCGCTCAGGTGGACGCAAAAGATCCACGGCGCTATTTCGCAGAGCAGGGGCGTTATCTCCGAAGTCCTAGCCAAAAAAAATTATCCCTCAATCAATATCACTACAACACATTATCTGGTCGTTATCACATTGTTGTTTGTGGGAGCTTGCTGTGTGAAAATTGGCTGCCGCGTTTCGTACATTACAACAGTGACTACACTTCAAAAAGTACTTCATTGGCTGTAAAGCGCTTTGGGACGTCTGGTGGTCGTGAAAGGCGCTATATAAATGTAAGTCTCTCTTTCTTTTCTATTTTAAGTTGGCTCAAACAGAAACAAAGTAATCTCTCTGGAGCAGTCAGTCAATCGACAAGCTGCCCACTGACCGTTCCAGGAGATCAAGGGTTCCTGTCTCTGCATCAAGTTCTTTTTTTTTTTTTAAAAAGGACCGAGGGGAAATGAAGGGATTAAGTGGCGGAAGGCAGCCTAGACAAATTTTTGATTCAGTGATCGCTGGCAGCGAGCATACTTCCAAAATACACTGAGTGTGCTCACACTGTAGTCTTACTGGTAAATCCAAGAGGAAAAAAAGTTTTCCTAGCCATCATACACTTCTCGAACTGAACTTGAGCAATTTTATCCACATCACTAACTCTGCAGATGTGGGGACTTAACTTTAATTCCCAATACTAAGGAAGGGTAGCCAGAAAAAAAAAAACCCTCAAGACCAAATGCAAATTGAAGAGTCATCATTTTGTTCCTACTGTTTGGGTTAAGAATCACACAGAATCACAGAATCCCCACAGTGCAGATAGAGGCCATTTCGGCCCATCGAGCCTGCACCGACACATATCCCACCCTATCCCCGTAACCCCACATATTTCACCCCCCTAACACTAAGGGTCAATTTATCATAGCCAAATCAACCTAACCCGCACATCTTTGGACTGTGGGAGGAAACCGGAGCACCCGGAGGAAACCCACGCAGACACGGGGAGAATGTGCAAACTCCACACAGACAGTCACCCGAGACCAGATTCGAACCCGGGTCCCTGGCGCTGTGAGGCAACAGTGCTAACCACTATGCCACCGTGTTGCCCTTAAGGATTAACCACAAATTAAAGCTCAAGACAAGGAGATTTTGGGGAAACCCAGGATCACATATTCCATCATTCCCTCTCTCGACCCCCCAAAACAACATTCCGGTAATTCTCAGAAACCAATCTCTAGCATTGCGGCCACTGGTTTACTGTTTCCACCCGAGTTTCCCCAAGGAATCTGCAAAGACTATGGCTTCCTTGCTGTCTTACAGATCCAAAGGTACTTTTAAAATTTAGGAATTTTCTCCAGTTTAGATACAGCTGCCAAATTTTTTTTTTTTTTTAATATACACAAAATGTCCTTTAATGGTCCTGAATAGCCCTGAGCAAAAGGGGAAGGAACGTAAAAATTGGCTTTTGTTTCTAGTTTGAGACACCGTTCACCATTAAAAATGATCCTGGGGTGAAGCAACCACATTTACTTTTTTGAAATCAAATTGTCTCAATTAAGATCGATCCTCAAAAAAGGAGCATTCCAGGACTGGGCTCTGCAATGGCATTACACCACATATTAAAAATTATTTATCAAATACATAGAGTTGTGATGTAATATATCAACTGGGTACCCAGGTCAAAGCCACACTGTATTGGGGAGGCCAACTACTTCTGCACATCGGACGGGTGGGTGGCAGCCATTTCAAAAAAGTGATACTGGGAGCTCGTTCCTTCTCCAGCCCAGAATTAGTAGATGGCCTGCAAGGCTTGGGAGGCAAAAAGGAGCCAAGAGATGTTGGAGCATTACCAGAGAACCTTTTAAGCTCAGTGTATAGGGTTCCGACAAAATGTAATCAACCTGAAACATGAACACCACCGTCCCTCGCCACAGATGTCGCTGAGCGTTTTCAGAAGTGTGTGTGGGTTTTTATTTTAGATTTCCAACATCTGCCGTACGAGTTGCTGATTAGGACCAAAATTGCTAATATTTCAGTCTTCCTGCATTTACTCTGTTTGAGGGGTGCTGAAGGTCGAGTCTACACCCCCTCTCTGTCCACAGCAAGAAGCAGAGTGTCCCAGTGGGCACTTTGACAATTAAAATGACTAAAGCGTAGGGGGATGCAATGGTAGTAATTATCCCAATACATTAGACAGACATCAAGCCATTAAAATATATTCTGAAGCTTGCTTCTGCTTGCCCGGGAGTTTAGTTGGACCAAAAAGGAAAAGTCAGTCAGGAGATAAAAGTTTAAAATGATGCTTTTTGTGGTCGGTCAACTCATCAAATAACTTGAGACATCCTTTCAGCACAAGGCACTATATTCATCCACATCAGTGCAGCAAGTGCGATAGAGTTAGGTCACTGCCCATGTCATCAGGCTGGATGGCACAGCAATTTTAGTAGGAGTTTTACCAAGTTTTTTTTTTAAAAACCATGAATAATGGGGGGGGGGGGGGGGGGGGGGGGGGGAAGAGAAAAGTGAAGCAGTAACAACTTGCATTTATATAGCGCCTTTCCGCAGTAAAAACATCCCAAGGCACTTCACGGGCGAACAAAATTCGACACCGAGCCACAAAGCCATTGGGACAGGTGACCAAAAGCTTGATCAAAGAAGTAGGTTTTAAGGAGTGACTTAAAAGCGGAGGAGCGGTGGAGAGGTTAGGGAGGGCATTCCAGAGCTTGGGGCCCAGGCACCCGAGGGCACGGCCGCCAATGGTGGAGTAATGATAAATCAGGGATGTGCAAGAGGCCAGAATTGGAGGAGTGCAAAGGGTTATAGGGCTGAAGGATGTTGTGGAGATAGGGTGGGGCGAGGCCAAGGAGGAATTTGAAGACAAGGATGAGAACAAAAAACAAGGAGTCGTTGGACCAGGAGCCAACATAGGTCAGCTAACACAAGGGTGATGGGTAAACAGGACTTTGGGAGAGATTGAATGCCGACCCATCTGCCCTGCATTCATTATTTTTTTTTTTTAAATACATCAACCTCAAGGCAGTCCTAGAGTTCAGTAAGTCCACTGTATGGTGTATGCAATTCTGAGCCACAAAGACCAGAAGGTTACAGGTTTGATCTCTGGGCTGGGACAGCAGGAAAGAGAGAATGAACACAAACACCACCCATCAACTTGTATTCTCAACACTCAGCCGCTATCCAGTGATCTCAAGCAGCCGAGTGTGGGGCAAGGAGAAGATTGGTTTCAATTTTGATGCCTCGCCATAGCTGAACAACCCTCCCCGTCGCTGTTCTATTCCTTTTATAGAGCACGGTTCGTCGGCAGTGTCCTGCAGTTTTGACAAAATAAGTCCTCTGTTCTCTCTACAGGTGCTGCCTGATCCACGAGAGAGTGTTTCTCCAGGATTATCGGCTTCTGTTTGATTTCCAGCATCTGCAGTATTTTGCCTTTTGTTCAGCCACATTCAGCATTCAGGCCCGCGTCTGAATGAATGGCAATTTCCGTGAGGTATTTGAGGTCTGATGCTGCGCACGGAATCAGATCCCAGTGCACGTCAACAGTCAGGGAGGAGAAGCAAGTGGAGGGGGGAAAAAAACAGAAGAGAAACCTGACTGCAACTTCCACCTACGCAAAAAGGACAGTGTCTCCCATTATCTTTTGGATGGCGTAGTACAAAGGAATTCACCGCCAAACACACACGGCATTGAACAGCTCTCCAGAAAGGAAATTAAAAGATACCACATGTTTTTTCTGCAAGAGAAAACTGGCAGAATACAGAAGGACACTTCCCTCAAACCAGAAAGAAATGAACAAGAAAAATGCCGACAAATCAGCTTATGCGACAGAATTAGCTCATTGGTATAAAACCAAGTGTGCTCAGTATTTGCCCAATGACCTAACCATAAAAAGAGGAACTGTAGTTGTGTGAACCCTTTCTCTAGGCACAGCCTACAGACAGCAGTCGACCAAGTTGGCTCTCTCACTATATTGGAAAGAATAAAAGTATAATAGTGAAAGTGACCATTTCCCTGGAAACGAGGTTGGGAATTATTTTATAGTTTCTTATTCAGCAAGAGTGATTATTTTTGTAAAGAACTTTTTCCAACGTCTTCCCCCCACCAAAATACAATCATATATAGCATATTAATTTTGCAGATGCATTGCATGTGGTCTTGCGTTCAAATGAATTTGATCAGTATTGCTCTAATTTAAATAACCAGCATCTGTATTCAACAGTCCATTTGAAAGTCAGATTATAAACCTCAAGCTGAGTTTTAAAACTTAGCTCAGTTAAAAAGACTAAAGAAAATGTTCATGGTTAAGAAACTTTGGACAAAACAGATGAACAGTTGTAGATTACTTACGGTCAAGTCCATTAATGTAGCGCATTCGGATTTCACAGTGACCCCAGACAGCACTTACAACAGGATAAAGTTTTTTCCCTTTAAGTCCTCTACATGCAACTCCCAGGTAATGTCCATCCACAATATAGCTTAGAGTTCCTTCATCCATGTCCAAAACTACCAGGAACGCATCTGGTACTATAAAGGTTTCGTGGGGCTCCAAGAAAGCTGGATAAGTCTGGCTTGGCTGATTTTTGCCATCAAAGTACAGCTTGTTACGTCCAAGGTCCCAGCCCCAGGATTCACAATTACTTCCAACAAGTGCCGTATAACCTACAGAGTGCAAAGGAGCATCTATTGTAGCAACACCGACCACTGCATGCGTTCCCCGTTGTCTCATTGCCCAAGTGATTTCCCAAACATGCAGTCCTCTGGTGTATCCGACTTTGCCTCTGATGCCATCAGTACTCTGTGCCACTGGATGCCGGTGAAATATTAACTTGTCGTCTTCTTTCACAAATACATTCAGTGATCGATCATCATTGTTCCACGAGTGCAATAGTTGTACCTCGCAAGTGGCTGGTGGCATGTCCAGTAGCATGTCCAGCCGAGCAGGCTTGCAATAGTCAAGCCCCTGTTGTTGGTGTCGAAGAGGCCTATAAGAAGGATCCCTCACATCCACGGTCTTGAGTCCAACGGTAACTCTTTGTCCCATGGTTAAACTTCCAGAGCCAAAAAAAAAGAAAAAGAAAGTCAAACAACCCAATCTCCCCCCCAAATCAGTCTTCCAATTTGCTTGGCCTTGTTCAAGAGTGTTCAGGTTGCTAAAGACACCAGGTGAAGATGGACACTTAGCTGCACTTCCTAAAGTATAGAAGCAAATTTAAAACAACAACAGGTTAAACATACAGTTTTTGATCTCTTATACTTCACCAGTTTTTGATTGCAAGACAAAATGCTCAAAGATCCTATTCAGTGTCATAACCACTTTACAACTCCTGACAAAATAAAAACACCAATTGGAAACACATTTGCGGAGCTGACAGGTTATAACCATCAGGAAAGACTGAACAGGCTGGGGCTCTTTTCTCTAGAAAATAAAAAAAGTCTGAGGGGTAACCTAAAATTATGAAGGGGTTTGATCGGGTAGACAGAAAATGTTTGCTTGTGGGAGAGTCCAAAACTAAGGGTCATAAATAGCAGATAGTCAATAAGAAATCCAATAAGAAATTGAGGAGAAACCTCTTTACTAAGTGAAACTTTTGCTAGCCAAGGGTATTAAGGGATATTGAGCGTCCGACCACATATCCGTGCCATCACCAAGACCACCTATTTCCACCTCCCAAGCATCGCCCGTCTCCGCCCTTGCCTCAGCTCATCTGCTGCCGAAACCCTCATCCGTGCCTTTGTTCCCTCTAGACTTGACTATTGCAACGTGCGCCTGGCCGGCTTCCCACGTTCTACCCTGTGCAAGCTTGGTCATCCAAAACTCTGCTGCCCGTGTCCTAACTCGCACCAAGTCCCGTTCACCCCTGTGCTCGCTGACCGACATTGGCTCCCGGTTTAGCAACGCCTCGATTTCAAAATTCTCGTCATTGTTTTCAAATCCCTCCATGGCCCCACTCCTCCTGATCTCTGTAATCACCTCCAGCCTCCCACCCGAGATATCTGCGCTCCTCCAATTCTGGCCTCTTGAGCATCCCTGATTTTCAAATCGCTCCACCATTGGCGGCCGTGCCTTCAGCTGCCTAGGCCCTAAGCTGTGGGATTCCCTGCCGAAACCTCTCCACCTCTTTCCCCCTTTAAGACGCTCCTTAAAACCTAGCTCTGACCATACGCTTGGTCATCTGCCATAATTTATCCTTATGTGGCTTGGTGTCAAATTTTGTTTTATAACGCTCCTGTTACACGTCTTGGGACGTTTTACTACTTTAAAGGCGCTATAGAAATACAAGTTGTTGTTGCTGTTGGAGCCAAGGCAAGTGGATGGAGTTGAGACACAGATCAACAGGGCAACACGGTGGCATAGTGGTTAGCACTGGTGCCTCACAGCACCAGAGACCCGGGTTCGAATCTGACCTCGGGTGACTGTCTGTGTGGAGTTTGCACATTCTCCCCGTGTCTGCGTGGGTTTCCTCCGGGTGCTCCGGTTTCCTCCCACAGTCCAAAAATGTGTGGGTTAGGTTGATTTGGCTATGATAAATTGATCCTTAGTGTTAGGGGGGATTAAATATGTGGGGTTATGGGGATAGGATGGGATATGTTAGGGGGAATTAAATACGTGGGGTTACGGGGGTAGGGTGGGATATGTGTACTGTGGGGATTAAAGCAGGGACAGGGTACTGGATTTGGATGATCAGCCATGATCGTATTGAATGGCGGAGCAGGCTCGACGGGCCGAATGGCCTACTCCTGCTCCTAGATTCTATGTTTCTATGTTTAACCGCGATCTCATTGAAACATAGAAGATAGGAGCAGGAGTAGGCCATTCGGCCCCTCGAGCCTGCTCCGCCATTCGATGAGATCATGGCTGATCATCCAAACGCAGTACCCTGAATGGTGGCACAGGCTCAAGGGGCGGAATGGCCGACTCCTCTTCCGATGTTCCACATTCCTAGGTCACCCAGAGAGTGGTTAGAATGCCACCACAGGGAGTGGTCGAGGCGAATAGCGTAGATGCATTTAAGGGGAAGCTAGACAAACACACGAGGGGATAAAGGAACAGAAGGATATGTTGATACGGTTAGACGATGGAGGGGCGGGAGGAGGCTCGTGTGGAGCATAAACGCCAGCATGGACCAGTTGGGCCCAATGGCCTGTTTCGGTGCTGTAAATTCTACGTAATTCCTTTGTTTGAACACAATAATGCTCAATACATGTTGACCACGAGTTTCCACCATGGGGGCAATCGGCGATGCCGGTGCAAATCGCACACCCCAACTAGAATAGGAAGTCTGAAGTGACTGGTCCCATTTTTCTAGCAGGTTAAAAAACTGCAGATGCAGTGCTGCACTTACTCGATTCTGTCCCTGTACAAAAAAAATCAAGAAAATGAGGACAGGCTGTGGCTCTCTTCCAATGGTTTTGTAAATCACGGTCGCAGGCATCATTTCAATTCACACACAAAATATATCAATGTTTGCAAGAATTATAATTTCATTCCAACAATTTTATTTAAAAAAGCTACTGTGTACTGTTGTTCTGATGCATCTCTGTGATGGAGTGTGAATGTTCAAAGCGATTAATTCTGCTGCAGCCGCATGGTGACAGGACCCATCTGTTGAAATCCAACAGCTGAAAGCCATGGCTTTCTCGTTCATCTTCAACCCCCCCGCCCCCACCATAACGGAACAGCAGAACACTGAAACTACAACTCTTGCCATTGACCTGTTGGGACAAAGCAACTGTCTTCTACGGTCACTGGACCGTACACAAAGACATGTACTGCCTCCTGCAGCACAGACCAGAGATGAACTGGGTGGTGGAGCGGTTGTTGGCAGCCAAATTCATTTGGCAGGCAGAGTACAATTTGTGCAGCCACTTTACTGTAAAAAAGGTAGATACCATGCTGTTTGGAATGTCCAATACCAACTTTTCCACTATTCACATTTCCCTCTATTCAAAATCTACAGCCTCCCTTTAATAAGGATTGCCTTGCCGCTGAAGCAGGCCACAGATAACACCACAAATCAGCTGGACTTCGAAATGGGGTGCTTTTCACCAAGGTGCTAACCAGCACATCTCCACTAGTTCTAATCACACTTGAATAACACTGGTTTGCACAAGTTAAGTCGGTAAAGTTGAAAGCAGCAAGATGACTTAGAGCTGCAGTTAGGGGACTGCAATTACTTTTCATGAGATGAAAAATGTAATCAACATTGTGAGGTACATGACATGCGTTTGTTACGCCGGACTATGGTTTAATGGAGCACACCGCAGACGAGATGCTGGGTCTTTGGTTCAGCGCCTTCATTCAATTTATATGCACTCCCTGGGTTTTTCCTCTTTCACAGCAAGCATGAAATAAGAGATAACATAATAAAAGGGGAATGGAGTGTTCTTTTGATTTTGAGAATGGTATCCTAATCTTGATTGTTGGCGAGGGTGGGGTGGGGAGCCCAGAGTCTGGGCAATACTAGCTTCCAGACCTCCTCCAGGCCATCCATGGCAGCAAGAGAAGGCTCTTTCTGCAGAGTGCCTGTCCTAAAAAAGATAAAAGGTGTTTTGGGGGGGGGGGGGGGGGGGGGGGAAATCCAAGAGCATTTTAAAATCTATTAAAATCAAATCTTACATAGAATATACACAGCACCAACAGGCCGTTGAGCCCAACCAGTCCATACTGGCGTTATTGCTGCACTTGAGCCTCCTCCCACCCTTCCTCATCTAACTCTCTCTGCATAACCCTCTATTGGCAATTATGTTGTCTGCTAGCCATTACAGGACCCTTGGTGGGGTGGACTGGGAAGAGAAAGATTAACTTTCAGCAGGTGCAGTAAAGAAGCCCTGACCATGCTTGCTCTTACAATGTAGAAACAAGGAAAGATGAGAGTAGACGAACGCTTGGACTAAAATTGTAGCGGCACATTAACTCAAGCTCATTACAAAACTTATTTTTGAAGCCCAACTCTGCTGGTCCCTGCGGAACCGCTGCGCAGGAGCAGACATCTCAAGGTGATGGGAACCAGCTGAGAGGTTTTAATCAGGGAGCTGCGAAGTTTGTAATAATGTGGTTTGACTGCTGTTCTGCTCATTATCTTTAAGTGGAAATTATTATAATTGTGTTACTTTAAAAGTCACATTCAACTCAGTTATTCCAGGGTTTTTGGGGGGGGGGGGGGGGGGGGGGTGGAAAAAAAAGGGAAATTGCCTAGCAGCCATATTAATCCTGAAGATTCAAGCAAGCAGTTAATATTTCAAGACCCCCACCCTCCAGTATCTCACCACGCCCACCGCTCTTGGCTGCAGAAGACACTGGAACTGTCTCAATACTAGTCTTGGGACTAGAAATACAAGTAGTTTGATTTCTTCCCCAACCCTTTCCCTCTGCCCTGCCCCTGGGGCAAGACTTCACCTTCACTTGACATTTCCCAAACATCCAAGTTGAAATGGGGAAATGGTTTCAGGTGGGAAGTTGCTGAGCTAGTGTTGTAACGTTGGTTATATATGATGGTGCAACCAAGGGTTTTGGTATCGAACATTCACGGGTCGCTGCGACAGATGTCGCTGATGCCATTTGTCCAAGTATTAGGTCAGATTTGGAAAATTTAATGATGCTGCATTTGCTTCAAGGAACAATATGGGCTGCTATTTTTTAAAATTTGCATCTTCAAGCTATTCCTGCTGTGCTAATTTATGCTCCCCAACGCGGTCGAAAAGCTAATATATCAGAAGGTTATACGGAATAACTGCCGAGATACTACAATTCAGTTCCGTCTTCTCTTGATGTCGTCACTTTCAGGCATTTTCTCCCCCCTCCCAGTCTGGATCCGAATCACAGGTTAATTCAATTTTAGTGTACAAAATTATGAGGGGCCGAGATAGAGTGGATATGAAGGACCTTTGTCCCTTAGGGAGGTCAATAACCAGGGGGCATTGATTTAAAGTAATTGGTAGAAGGATTAAAGGGGAGTTGGAGAACTTTTTTCACCCAGAGGGTGGTGGGGGTCTGGAACTCACTGCCTGAAAGGATGGTAGAGGCAGAAACCCTCATCACATTTAAAAAGTACTTGGATATGCACTTGAAGTGCCGTAACCTACAGGGCTACGGACCAAGAGCTGGAAAGTGGGATTAGGCTGGAGAGCTCTTTTTCAGCCGGCACAGACACGATGGGCTGAATGGCCTCCTTCTGTGCCATAAATGTCTACAATTCCATGATTCTCTCATTTGCCACGATAAATGGGCTTATAACGTAGGCAATTACAGTGCGCACACAGGAATAATGAGGTAGCAGTTAAGTATGTTGAAACAAATGGCAAATTCCTGCAAAGGCTGCCAATCAGGGCCACCAATATTAAATTTACATCAAAATAAAGTCGCATACAAAAAAAAAGTAGCCCAGTCCTTTCAGAATGGCGTTCAATACATAGTAATAATTCATTACTTCAATGTTGGCTGTTCAGTTAATGATTCTATGCTGAACAAGAGATGTTCAGTGAATAATAAACTGTAAACCCACTTACAGATAAAAGAGAATGACCTACTTTTCTCATGCAATAATCCACAGTTGATGGCGGCAGAATTACAAGAAACAAAATTGTTTCCTAGTTACAAGAAACAAAAAAAAGGTTTCCTACTTACTCCCAACCTGAACAAGATCATTTAGATCTCACGGTCAAAACATAGTCAACTGGTTTGCAGTTTAACATTTTAAAACCAACATCTTCAAAATGTAATAAACTTTACGTACCTCACATTGCTTTATTCCTGCAAGTTAATCCTCGCAATAGTGAAACATTCTTTCTGCAAGGGAAAAAAACAAAAATCAAGACAATGTAACCAACAGTAGCAATTGAAGAACGTGTTGATAACAATCTAGGTAACAGCGTGGGGCGTATCACACCACAGCCAAATACATTCTAGTCAGCAATAAAATGCAGCCCGTGTGCATTATCCATATGTACCATCTGCAGGGGTTTAAGACCCACTTCATAAAAGGAAAGCTTACTTTTGAAATGTACCCAGAGTCAAATTTGAGCAATTGTCCAACATCGAAAAAGTTTTCAAATTTAAATAGCAACTTTTAGACCATCAAAAAGTCAAGATAAAATGAAATATTACTGTCAAAGACCACATTACAGACACATGGCTGGATGGATACTAACTGCTCCAGTCTGCAGCACACGTAAAAATACTCTTTGAAAGGAAGCCATCCACTAGCTTTTAAAGAGAGTGTGCGTGCGTGTATATATATGTAATATAAATTCCATTTCAAACTCGAGCTCGCAGCACATGACAAACACGCCCACCCCTTAAGACACCTGCGTAGGCTAGATTCTCAAAACAAAATAAAATGAAATGGTCAAAAATGGAGACACAGACAGAGGTGCAGCAGCAAAATCACCAGACCCAAGTGTTAGTAGCTCAACTGACTGGGAATTTCTAATCTTTTCTTCCTTTAAAATGACCAACACTTATTCGCTCTGTCCAGCGTAATATTTTTGAAAGATAAAGATACCTCAAGATTGACTGCTGACACTTAATGCCAAACTCCCCAGATGCCTATCCTGGAATGCTGTGCAGACAGGCAATTCTAGTTTTAATAGATTTAACACATTGATTGAAAATACTCCTTTTGTTTCTCATTCTTAGCTATAGAGTGTATCCAGAACGTGATTTCACACGAACTACAGAGGCTATTGCTACAGAACTGCTAGTGAATTAGATGGTTTGTTAAGTAACTATGGTATCTCATCCATGCCGTTGTCACCTCTAGACTTGACTATTCCAACGCACACCTGGCTGGCCTCCCACATTCCACCCTACATCAACTTGAGGTCATCCAAAACTCGGCTGCCCGTGTCCTAACTCGCACCAAAGTCCCGTTCACCCATCACCCCCTGTGCTCGCTGACCTACATTGGCTCCTGGTTAAGCAACGCCTCGATTTCAAAATACTCATCCTTGTTTTCAAATCTCTCCATGGCCTCGCCCCTTCTTATTTCTGTAATCTCCTTCAGCCCCACAAGAGTCTTAAGCTAATAACATTACAGCAGTTTAGTTTTCAATTGAAACATCCCACCATGAAACTCTACCCAATCCACATCAACTGCAGCATTGACATGAGCACTGGATTATTCTGGTCTGAGGGGGCAAAAATATCAGCAAATAACAAAAATGGATGGTTTAGGAGATATTTATTTGTTTAACGTACAGAATTGTTAGTATATTGAACGTCCTGCTATAATCAATGATTAAACAGAATCAAAAATAGCATTTTTTTTTAAATGGATAAAAATTTATAAATTCTTTCAAAAGGACTCAGGGAAAGAGCAAAGGAATACTAAAATGGATAGCACTTTCAGGTTGCAGATACAGGCACGGTGGGTTAAATGGCCTCCTTGTTGTACTGTAATATCCTGTGACTCCACAAATTTTGATCCTCCTACCAGTGTTCTGCAATAGATTTCAAAATAGTAGACGAGGTCTGTAATGGTGCGGTTATACCCAAAAACAGCAGTAAAACGCAAGAGACTGAAGCCTGGACAGCAGCCGGTACTAGAGAACCTTTTTTCGCACAGAGTTCAAGCTTGAATATGCACAGAGTGCATTATGGCTCCAGCCTGAAACATTTCTCTCCATATCCAGTTTATAATGGAAGACAGACTTGCATTTCTATAGCGCCTTTCACGACCACTGGGTGTCCCAAAGCGCTTTACAGCCAATGAAGTACTTTTGAAGTGTAGTTCCTGTTGTAATGTAGAAAACGTGGCAACCAATTTGAGCACAGCAAGAGAATGACCAGATAAACCTGTTGTTAGTGATGTTGATCGAGGGATAAATATTGGCCAGGATACCAGGGAGACTCCCTTGCTCTTCTTCAAAATAGTGCCATGGGATCTTTTATGTTGAACTGAGAGAGCAGACGGGGCCTCAGTTTGAACGTCTCATTCCAAAAGATGGCATCTCAGATAGTGCAGCGCTCCCTCAGTCAAGTTTAGTCAGGAGTTTATCGACTGGGACGCCATTAGAAATCTAAAATCAACAATGCAAGCCTCAGGAAAGAAGATCCATTCTTCTTGCGACAGGTTTCAGAGCCATGCCACAGTAGTGTAAACACTGGGCATGTCAAGACACCTGACTGATTCGTGCCGACCAGCAGTCAAAGAGAAACTTCAGTTACGACTGGATTCCAAAACTCAAAACCAGGCCGTATTATACTGATTCAAGACTAATGCCAGCAGAGATGGCGAGGACATTGGTCGCTCTATCCCATCACTGTGGTGGGTATCTAGTTCAAACACTGGATCATCATGTCCCCTTGTGTCATTTAAACATTCACCAGTCCCTTTGCTAAACTTGTTCTGTCACAATCACCACAGCTTGCTGAAGAGATGCAACATACTCTCAAGCGTGCACTTGCTAGAATTCTAGAGTGCAGAAATCAGTTTACAGATGTTCCACAACTAGTTTCGGAGCAAAAACAAAAAACAATCACAGTTCAGAAAAAAAAAACACACAGGAATTCAATCTGGCTCCGAATGTATGGTACAAGTCAGGGAAATAAGACTTGGGCAATTTTTCGTAGGACTGAACATCACTGCAAAAGTTCACGAACATGCACGTCAGATACGGGCTCAAACCTGGCCCCACACTGAGGCAAACATCTGGAAGGAAAAAGGACAAGGTTCTCGGCCAAAGAAAAACCTCTTTCTGGCCTTCAGGATCGGTGCAATTCTTTGCCATGCACACAATGGGCCAGCGGAGATTTCCCGACTCCGTGCCAGTCCACCCTGATGGGAGAGATCTGGCAGCACGACCATTATTTGCACCATTAGTCGGATTTCATCACTTATGCAGTTTCTTTTTTTTTAAGTTACAAGAGCTGCTTCAAATGAAACATTCTGGAGCAAGTCAAGAAGTCCACATACAGCAGCTAGAAATAAAGACTTCCGTTTATACAGCGCCTTTCACGACTTGGTGGTGGTAATTCCTGGTTTGCAGTACTGTGGCGATGTAGCTTTTAATTTGCTATTGAATGTATTGCGGTTTAATGTCATTAAAAAAACTTGCATTTATATAGCGCCTTTCACAACCACTGCACTTCCCAAAGCGCTTTACAGCCAATGAAGTACTTTTTGAAGTGTAGTCACTGTTGTAATGTAGGAAACGCGGCAGCCAATTTTCACACAGCAAGCTCCCACAAACAGCAATGTGCTAATGACCAGATAATCTGTTTTAGTGATGAATATTGGCCAGGACACCAGGGATAACGCCCCTGCTCTTCTTCGAAGTAGTGCCACAGGTTCTTGTACGCTCACCCAAGAGCGCAGACGGGGCCTCGGTTTAACGTCTCATCCGAAAGACGGCACCTCCGACAACGCTGCACTGGGGTGCGTCAGCCTAGATTTATGTGCTCAAGTCTCTGGAGTGGGACTATGAACCCACAACCTCCTGACTCCAGAGGCGAGGGTACCCACTGAGCCACGGCTGACACTTGTACACATAGCTTCAGAACTCTACAATTCACCTTAAAGCGCTGCAGAAGATTTCTGTTGCAGCTGAACCCCATGCATTAGTTAGCATATTCATTCATTCTTACACCAGTAACGCTAAACTGCAGAGAACTCTAGGTTAAAAAAAATTCGAAGTAGCCAGTAATACAATCTCCAAAAAGACAAATCATTTGGAGATAGGATCTTTTTGTTCAGACTTGCATGAGCCATCACAAGGTATCATTTCACATGAAGAGAAGATAATTTTCTATTCATTGTTCCAGAGATAATTGAGAAACCATCTTTTGTGCTAGGAGTTCTATTGCAGGCTACATCAAAATAGCATGATTCAACTAAATTGGCTTGGCTTATGCAATTGGAGGAGAAATTGTACTATGAGTCAAGAGACTGCTTTAAAACTGTTTATCAACTCAGCATTTACAAGTGCAGTTACTGTACCATCTCTGGGAGCTGGAGCATAGATCCTTGTATTAACAAGGCATTCTCCATTCAGACACGGAGGTGCTTTACAGCATCAAATTGGGGTGGCCATGATCTCATTACCAACAAAAAAAGGTGGGGGGGGGGGGGGGGGGGGGGGGGGAGGGAGGAGGAGGAGGAGGAGGAGGAGGAGAAAACAAAGACATACATAGTCACAGTGATGACACCTTCGATTTATATGGCTCCATTCACAGCCTCAGAACATCCCAAGATGCTTTGCAGCTCGTGAATTGTTTTTCAACTGCAGTCCTGTTATGCAGGAAAAATGTGCAACCAATTTGCACGTAGCAAGGATTCACAAACTAGTGCTTTGTTTGAGCGATAAATACTGGCCAGGACACATGGCTCCCTTCCATTAGATCTATTACGTGCATCGATCCAGGCAGATGGGGCCTTGGTCTCATCCCCAAAGATGGCACCTCTGACAATGCAACACACCTGCAGCACTGAAAGGTCAGTCTAAATTATGTGCTCAAGTGCTGGAGTGAGACTTGAACCCACAAACTGCTAACTCAGGAGGCAACAGTGCTACCGTCAAATCAAACAGACACCAAGAAAATTCCACAGCTTCCAAGTGGAAGGAGCAGCTCAAGGGGGTACGGGGGGGGGGGGGGAATAAGATGAGGAAAAAGGAGAAACATATTTGGAGCTTGCATTTATGGACTTCAATTTAAATGAGTTCCATTACCAAAAGGATACTGAAGTTTAAAAAAAATTCATGGGATGTGGGCACCTCTGGCAATGCCAGCATTTATCGCCCATCCCTAATTGCCCTCGAGAACGTGGTGAGGAGCCACCTTCTCGAACCGCTGCAGTCAGTGTGGTGAAGGTGCTCCCCACAGTGCTGTTAGGGAGGTAGTTCTAGGATTTTCACCCAGCAACGATGAAGGATCGGCGATATATTTCCAAGTCAGGATGCTGTGTGACTTGGAGGGGAACTTGCAGGCGATGGTGTTCCCATGCGCCTGCTGCCCTTGTTGGTCTAGGTGTTAGAGGTCGCGGGTTTGGGAGGTGCCGCCGAAGAAGCCTTGGCGAGTTGCTGCAGTGTATCTTGTAGATGGTACACACTGCAGCCATGTTACACCGGTGGTGGAGGGAGTGAATGTTTAAGGTGGTGGATGGGGTGTCAATCAAGCGGGCTGCTTTGTCCTGGATGGTGTCAAGCTTCTTGAGTGTTGTTGGAGCTGCACTCATCCAGGCAAGTGGAGAGTATTCCATCACACTCCTTACTTGTGCCTTGTAGATGGTGGAAAGGCTTTGGGGAGTCAGGAGGCGAGACACTCGCCACAGAATACCCAGCCTCTGACCTGCTCTTGTAGCCACAGTATTAACGTGGCTGGTCAATTCTGAACCCCCCCCCCCCCACCCAGGATGTTGATGGTGGGGCATTCAGCAATGGTAATGCAAACTTCAATTCAAAATATACTGATCTAGGAGTTTAGTTCTAGTTAACTTCAAACAATTGTGGCATTCACAAACTGAATTCCACAGCTTGTACCCCTTAATTCTAGAGTCATTCTATACCAGATCTGCCTCAATCTATGAATTCTAGACCTTGGGAGGCAGCAGCATAGGCGCCTACCAAGATGGTCCTTTCTTTCTAAAAAGAAAATTTAATTGCAGCTGTCCAGGACAAGAAATCCCAAATTCTGAGGGGAGAGAGTCCTGCGGCAACCTATGAAAAACCCAGCCACAAAAAAATAATTGTTCTTCTACATGGTGTGCGGACGGATCCGTGTGGAAGGGCTTACGTTAGAGCAGGAATCAGAACCAGTACTGGAACTCCAAAATGCAATTCCAAAGCTAGAGCCTACATTTGGAAGACTTTGGGTAGGAAAATAAGTTCTTGTTAAAAAAAACTTTATGGGTTGGTTATCTTAAATATTTCTTCTACCTACCATGTTATGATGTTCTTCAAACGTGGATGACCTAATTGGGGGGCAGGGAGGGGGAACACCCTGGACATTACACCAATAAGCATGTAGTGACCAGTTGAAATTAACTGCAACTCTCCATGGGCTGGACACTAGTCAAAGAGTTATTTTTTTAAAAAAATAAAATTCCCATGACTTGGAATTTTAACACTTAAACTGTTAATTAGTTTCCTTGATTTAGGTTCTGCTGAGAGATGACGGAGATAAGTTTCATGTTTCTTACTTCAAATACTGTGGAAACCTGTCAGGAAGTAGTGAATGATTACAAAGTGATCATTCCTACAATAAATTTAGTAGTTATAATTTTCTTATGGAATCCCAATGGCATTATAAATGACAAACACATCACCTGAAGGGTATAACAGACTACTTTGTTGATGTGGGCACTGTATAAATATAAAAGAAAAAAAACTTGCATTTATACAGTGCCTTTCATGACCAAAATGCTTTACAGCCAATTAATTATTTTTCAAGTGTAGCCACTGTTGTAACGTAGGAAACACAGCAGCCAATTTGCACACCGCAAGCTCTCACAAACAATGTGAGAACGACCAGATAATCTGTTATGTCTCATCCAAAAGACAGCACCTCTGACAGTGCAACACTCCCTCAGCACTACACTGAAGTGTTAGCCTGGGTTATGTGCTCAAGTCTCTGGAGCAGGTCTTCAACCCACGATCTTCTGACTTAAGAGGCAAGTGTGCTACCATTGAGCCACAAAAATCATACCTAGATGAAGCTGCCAATGGGAATATATCTACTATATCTATCATTTTGGACAGACACAGCATGGCTTGATTAAAGAGCTTCTTAGTTCATCTGCAATCTAGGCTGCAGTCGAATGGTCCGAATCCTGCATTTAGACGTGGATGGTGCAGCTGGTCTCTCTGCCCAGTTGGATGGTGGCTCTCACTATTGCATGCCTGTGCACACTGGCCAAGACAGTTTGGCCAGATCAGGTGTGAAGTATTGATGTCATGTTTTTGAGTCATAGGCATTACCAACAGCAAACCTGCTGGACCACCACATTTACTGACCCCATGAAGACTGGCAGCAGTCAGGAAGTCCTATTTTAGATTTTTTTTTTAGAAAAGGGTCTTCTCGGCAGTCTGTCTGAAAAGACGGGCAGATTTAGCCTTTGGATGTTGCCGCCAACAAGATCTCAGTCAGCAGCACAAAGCCACTGAGGGCAAGTTTCCTCCACTTAGCTAAACAAGTTGGATCCCAATAAAACTCCTCTTATTGCAGAAAGACGTGCATTTATATGGCGCCTTCCACAACCACCGGACGTCCCAAAGCACTTTGCAGCCAATGAAGTATTTTCGAAGTGTAGGCGCTGCTGTAATTTAGGAAACAGCAGCCAATTTGCGCACAGCAAGCTCCCACAAACAGCAATGTGATAATGACCAGATAATCTGTTTAGTGAAGTTGATGGAGGGATAAATATTGGCCCAGGACACCGGGGAGAACTCCCCTGCTCCTCTTCAAAATAGTGCCATGGGATCTTTTTTACATCCACCCGGAAGAGCAGACGGGGCCTCGGTTTAACGTCTCATCCGAAAGACGGGACCTCCGACAGTGCAGCACTCCCTCAGCACCGCACTGGAGTGTCAGCTTAGATTTTTTTGTGCTCAATATTTGCCATTTGATATACCAACCACCACAAAAGCCTCCAAATGGCCTTATACTTACTTGGCCAACACAACACACGGGTGGTCTATTAAAAGATACGGTCATCCAAATTATATTTGGCATGTACATCAGGAGCTCCAATGTAGTTTCGCAAAAAGAAAATAAACTGGGCATTGCAGACGCCACGCCCCATACACCAGACACATTTTAGTGTGCGTTGGCTTTAGGATTACCATTTGAGCCAACAATGCGGTTCAACTGCTAAGCCACCTTTAGTGGGTTTTGGATCAGAGACACGAGTCATCTTCAGCACCTCCATGTGAGAGTTTTTTTTTTAAAAACTGGAGCATACAGGCAGTTTAACTTTTGTGCCATGTGATGCAGTTACCAGGCTAATTGAGGGCACAGGTATCAAATAGTTCCTCTGTAACAGACCTGCAACACCAGTAATCCACCCTAGCTCACGTATATATTTGGAATGGAAAAACCGTATTGATTAACTGCTGAATATTTCACTTGAGTGGATATAGTATGAACATCATAGTTGCTAATTTCTATGCAATATTGTTACTGGGAAGCTGAGACCGGTACCAAAAGTAATTACAGTCCTACACGCAAGGAAACAAAATTACACAGTCCCCAAACAATGATTGGTGAACAGTCACCCCATTGTAATCTGACCAGTGTCCAAATAGGGCAAGAATACAAAAAGGAAAACCTCATTAACATTTTGTATTTCACCGAAATCAGCTTTTACGTACATAAAGCGCTTTTTGGGCGTCCGGTGGTCGTGAAAGGAAAAAAAACTTAGATGGAGTGGTCTCCAGCATCCACTGGGCATGTATACATTAATTTTTGTATCGCATTTGTACATCTTGGCACTTGCGTGGAAATTACAAACCCAGGACCTTATCGGAGAAGAGTAAATAGCAAATTGTGGTGCAATTCCATTAAGATAACCACATTTATCTACAGATTTTTGGATCACTTACTTGGCAAGTAGTCCTAACCGAAAAGTAGAGTCACCCAGTCACTTGCTCTTATGCTGAATCGAATATTAACTGTGATGCAAGAGATTACATGAGCTCTGGGCACTGGATAAATCAACAACTAACTGATTGGCATAGACGAGATAGGATAAGAGCTTTTGCCAGACATAAAATACTGCACATTCTGCTAACCTTGCATAATTAATCAACAGTAGCAATATTTAACATGCCAATTAAACAATCTGTTGCCAATTTGAACGACTCGGGCAACAGCTGACAGCTGTGGCGCTCAAATCCTGCTTATATATATCCGTGTAACTTGCAGTGTATACAAATTAGACAAGTCCTTCTGTAAATGTCCCGTTTACTTAACAAATACTGCATAGTCTCAGGCTCGCCTTTCGATCACACCTTTGAATGAATGTCTCCATGCCGTGTTGGTAGAACTCTAGTCATAGTCATTAAAATTAGAATTACCATGGAAGGATTTATAAGGGGAAAAAGCATTAGGAGTGACTGGAATGGAGCGAATGGAAAACAACTGGCGAAGCGAGGTGCAGACATTTAAAAAAAAAGGTCCTTTCACCACAAAAACCCAAATCTAAATTCCATTTACACCAACAAGAGAATTCTTTCATTGCCTTAAGTAAGGTCCTACATCAGCCACCACCCAAGTTCGAGGTGACAAGTCTACACCACAAAACAGTCCATAACGTACCATTAAAAATTGGCTCTCAGTCAGAGACCACATCCAAAAGATGGAAATGTTACACTGGTGAAGGGAGCAAGCAGTTCTTGGAGCTTGGGCTAAAATTATATTGCTGCAAGGACAGGAGTAGAGGCAGCCTCATTTTTATTTTTGCATCTGTCCACCATCACACCTCAGCTACCAACACTTTATGGTGAGAGAGAGCGAGAGCGAAGGCCATTTGGCCAATCGTGCCTGTGCTGGTTCTTTGAAAGATGGGTGGGAATTAATTCCCACCGTTCACAATCAGTGGTCCTGTACAACAGGACTTTTTTTTGGAGTCAGACAACTATTAGCGCGCACAGAAACCGATCATCTTTACACGAATGCAATATAAACTGAGAAATCCATACCAGTCATTTCTGCTTGCCCAACACAGAAGGCACTCTTGACAAAAAGGGCACACCTCACTTATCCAAGTCGAGAGAACTTAGGCACAGGTTGGCAGAGCCAAGGATCAAGGACCCTCAATATGCAGAGGGATACTGCTGAAACTTCCCATGTCCTCGAAAAACTGCAACACAGCCCAAGAAGGTACAGAAACATTTCCTGCTTAGCAGAATTAAGCATTAAAAAAAACTGTAAATGCTAAGATGGGTGCAAGCTGCACTAACAATTAGGAGATGGAGTAGACTAGACCTATATTCTCTAGAGTTTAGAAGAATGAGACGTGATCTCATTAAAACATAAAATTCGAGGAGCTTGACAGGGTAGATGCTGGGAGGCGGTTTCCCCTGGCTGGGGAGTCTAGAACTAGGGGACGGCCATTTAGGACTGAGGAGAAGAAATTTCTTCACTCAAAGGGTTGTGAATCTTTGGAATTCTCAGAGCTGTGGTGCTCAGTCATTGAGTATATTCAAGGCTGAATTAGATAGATTTTTGGACTCTAGGGCAATCAAGGGATACGGGGAGAGTGCAGGAACGTGGAGTTGAGATAGAGGATCAGCCATGATCTTATTGAATGACTGAGCAGGTTCGAGGGGCTATATGGCCTCCTCCTGCTCCTATTTCTTATGTTCTTAGTATGGGAGGAATCCTGTGCACAGAAATGACTCCATTCCCTACCATGGACATTCTTCACTATGAGAAGCTAAATATTTACTAAGCTTCACAGTGTGAAATGAACCAGCAAATTACCAAGTTCAAGACAGGAAGAGTTTGATTTCATTTTGCCAATCTTGCCTGCCCTCTGAAGGGGCCGATTCTTGTTTCGCAGGAGCCAACAGCTCTCCAGTAACCCGGTCAAGTGGCCATTCGGCATGGGTGAGCTGCTTGACATCAGGGTCGGTAAAAAGCCAACCGTGCCCTCATCCGAATGTCCACACATGCACACTTCCCAGCCGGGGGGTGGGGGGTCACTACGGACCAGGAGCAAGAACCGCACTGAATTTCCCTTCCTCCTTTAACGGAGGCACCAAGGCCAGTTGTAATGGCCCAGAAATTGATCTCGCTCTGTTCCCGCGGGGGTAAGGCTTCCCCGCGATCTCTCACTCCGCTTGTGCTTTTTCAGATCCAGCTCGCACGAACTTGATGTTCCAGACATCAGCTGGGCAGTGCTTACGTATCCCAGCGGCGTAGTGAATTCGTGCGAGCTGTGGGATCACGTGACTCAGTTAGAGCCAATGGCAGCACACCATCTTCCATTCATAAGTTTCACATACGTGCTGTGAAATCTATGAATCTTACACCCCCCCCAAAATAACAGCTAAACCTCAATTAAATTTAATAAAAAAACCATCACATTAATAAAATAAGTATAGTTAATTAAATTAACCATTTTAAATAAAAAATTAAATTTTTGAAAAAATTTAAAATCTTTTAAAAAAGGTTATAAAAATAAACTTACCTGTCTTTAAAGTCTCTAAAAAAGATATACCTGTTAAAAAAAATTCAAAAAAATACTTAATTCACTACTTACCTTCTTAAAAGCGGGTCTTACTCCTCTTTTTTACATTTCTAAAATCTTCCGTACTTACCTGCGCGTCCAAAGCATGAAGTGCACAGCGTGCGCGCAGCCTGTAGCGCGCACGGGATGCACCGAGGAACCGCCCCCTTTTCAAAAGAGCAATTGCCGGTTTTCAGCGCATGCGCAGGGCATGCAGAAAACCGGCAATTGGAGTGGGAATACGCGAGAACTCGCGCACCGGGATCAATTTCTGGGCCAATATCACTTAAAACTGCTGCCCCAGCCCAGATCAGCCAAGTCTGGGGGAAAACGCAACCTGGCAACTGGAGCTTAGATACTTTGCACAGAAACCCTTCAGGACTTCTGCTGTGAACATGGGCAACACATTGCATCCAAGCTGTAGAAATAGAAAAAAAGATAAAGTGCGCCAATTTTTTTTTTTTAGTGCAGGGATTTTAAAGTTTCAAATGTAAACTTGGGCACACAAAGCTGAAGGCACAATCTAGTTTGACACTGCAAACTATTCTTTCATTACAAGCATACTATATTCATATGGTTTTCATTGGCATAGCAGTAGAATACTTCGAAAGAAATATTCCAACAATGCACATCTTGACTGGTGAAGACAAGTCATTTCTAAACACTCACATCCATCACCTATTAAAAAGCATTAAGAAACCTCGCTTGAAGCCAGTCTTTCAATTAAATCCCAGCTCCAATAAAGGATTCTCTAACTTGAGACGTCAATCTTGTGCATTGGTAAAATCATATGTTTCTTTTAAAATAGAAACAAAGTACTTAAACCAACTACTCAGAATTTGGAGATTTTGTATAAAAGGAACCAAGAACTATAATAAGCCATTACAACGTGTCCTACATTACAACAGTGACTGCACTTCAAAAGTACTTCATTGGTTGTAAAGCGCTTTGGGGTGTCCGGAGGACGTGAAACGAGCGATAGAAATGCAAGTCTTTCTTTTAAGTTTGTTCTTTTGCTCGGGGTGGGGGGGGGGGGGGGGGGGGGGGAGGAGGGAAAGAGAATTTCTACCGAGTATCAGAATAAAGCATTTGCAGGTCGGGCATAGAATGGGCCTGATGGAAAGCAATGCCTCGTCATCCTTTGCATTAAAAAAAAGTAAAGAATTTGCTTTTAAAAATAAACAGGATCAGGAGGAAATAAAATACATGTTATGTGACAGCAGAGAAAGAAAAAAAAAGTCTGTAGGGCGAGGCCCAGGATTGATATTTGGTAATTTGGGGGCAGGGGGCAGCACTCAGATTTTGTTTGTTGTCTTTGGGGATTGTGGAGACTTTACACAGAAATTTCCTCTTGGGGCTTTAAAGGGGCAAAAAAAAAAAAATCTATGATAGAGCAGATTACACATTATCTGTGGAAGCAGATGGTTGGTGGAACAATTAACCTTTACTTGTTCTGACATTTCTGTTCTAACATACTGTAACGCAGCATTACAAGATCACTTGTGGCATTTCAACTCTTGGCAACACACCAACTGCTATTCAACTATAGAAAGTGGGTTATGGACTCAAGAACTGTGCAATTAGACATCTACAATGGTAACCTGGCTCTCAGTTTAGCTCAAAAGGCATTACTAAAATCCCCAAGATGCAAATGAAAATATCCAGACACCTTATAAAAGATTAGCACAAAACCAGACACCATCATTAGGCTACTCCAGGATTTAGTGCAGCCTAGTCATTGATATTGTTCAAAACCAATATTGCAGTTGCAAGTAGTCTATCTGGAGGTCATACAGTAATCAAAAAGGTCATTACTAATCCATGTGCTAGCAGGCAGTGTTGAATTGATGAAATGAGATATGCCTTTCAGCAAGCTTTTGAAGATAATGTGTATGAATTGTAAATCTTATCTGTGCAAGGTTACAGTACAATGAAACATAGGCACAAAGTTAGCAAAGCTCCAAAGTGGTCTGACAGCAAAAAATGGTGGTTTCCATTTCTGAATTACCAGAAGTACCCAACTCTGAGATTTGGGGGCGGGGGGGGGGGGGGGGGGGGGGGAAGAGAGAGAAAGAGAAATGGTAAGAGAAAAAAATTCTCCCCCCTCCCTCCCCAAACTTTGACATTTAAAATGTACAGTTTGAATTTAGATTGACATCTGGTGTTTTCTACATTTCAAAGTTTGCCAGTTTGATTCTATAAACAAACACTTGCACCAAGATATGAACTGGGAAGTGCAACAAACAAGAATCGCTAGGCGGTGGCCTAGTATGTTACTGCACTATAGGTTCTGCAGCTCTCTGTCAGTTTCCACTACTTGATCTCTGGACTAATGAGAGGCAGAGGGAAAATGCTGCATCACAAGAGTAGTATTATGTCCAACCTGGCAAATTTGGGGGAGGAGGAGGAGGGTGATGGTAGCACTGAAAGCCTTCGATTCTGTAACAATCCCCAGCTCTTTCTAAAAAC
Organism: Squalus acanthias; assembly: GCA_030390025.1. Taxonomy (NCBI): domain Eukaryota; kingdom Metazoa; phylum Chordata; class Chondrichthyes; order Squaliformes; family Squalidae; genus Squalus; species Squalus acanthias. Next base: position 8,341,012 of record CM059440.1, read on the forward strand.
CACTTAAATTCCAAACTTCCTCGCTAGCTCTCCATCACCTCAACACCCTCTGCACTGGACTTGTTAAACCTTGCCTCTGGCATTCAATGCCATCACCGTCTCCCATCCCCACTATTTCCCCTGGCACAGCTCTCACCGCTGCACCAAGGACTATAGGCTGGAATACACCTGCACGACTGGCCGGGTTGTTCACAGCCAGATTTGGCTCAATCAAAAGCAACACAGAAGCACCCTCTCCTCATCCAGATCCTTCCACTCCTCCAAGGGAGGCCAAGGGCAATAACAGGCATCTCTTGCTGAAAGATCAACTCCTGGGGAGGTATTCAGCTACCTCCCTCCCTGCCCCAACCCAACCCGATATCACAGTACATCATTTCCCATTCTCTGCCCAGGACCTCAACCACCTCATCTCACCCATGAACTTCTTGAACTGCTGCAATTCTTTGCAGTGGTTTTTGATACGACCGAGTGGCTCACCTATAGGCCAGACCAGGTAAGGACGGCAGGTTTCCTTCCCTAAAAAAGGACATTCGTGAATCAGTTGGGTTTTTATGACTATCCGACAGCTTCATGGTCATGTTTACTACTACCAGCTCTTTATTTCCAGATTTATTTTCTTCAAACTACCATGGTGAGATGGACATGAAATTAGTGTTTGATCCTGCCTTAGGTCAACGTCTCCAATCCTTCTCCCACCATTGTTGGGTGTCCAATTATTTTAACCTCTGAAGTACTTTGGAACATTTATGAAGTGAAAACTGCAATACAAGAGCAAGCTGTGTTTCAACAAACAAAATTGACACTTGTGGCTTTTCAAAAATAAAAACTCGTACACAGCATAAAAGGCATTTCCACCTCGAATTCTAAGACATGGATCTTCTCTTGCTGCGGTTATTCCCAATTGATCATCCAGTCAGACACTGGCCCTGAAATTGCTGTTGGAGGCTTCCCCCGGGCAAATTCCTCCAATCCACAAGAAAAGTACCCGACTACCTGGTGTCTCCGTATCTTCGGGTCCTGGACCTGCGTAAAGGCCCACGTATCCCGGGGCGCAGGTGGTTCGCGAGCATCCCTGGGATCACATGGACCGGCCCAACCAACCAGAAAGGGAGATTCCCATTATGCTTATGGAGATTCCATTTACATACAGAATCCCCATCAGCACAATAGGAATGACAAAAAATTTACACAATCTAAATAAAAATAAATGACATTTAAAATTAAACTACAATTTAAACATTAAAAGCAAAAATATAACTGAAAAATAAATGTAAATATTTTTAAAGGGGCCAAAAATAACCTAAACTAAATGTTAATGATTTTAGAATGTTTAAATGAGGTAATTTAACATTTTTTTTAAAACCTTACGCTGGTAAAAGGCGGCCCTATGCCTGCTTTTACCAGGCATGAGGGTTTCGTGGGCATTGGCTGGGCAAATAGCCCAACTCTCAGCCAACAAATGTCTATTTCCTGCGCATGCGGATGAACCGGTAAAGCTGAAACTTGACAGATCGCAAGTTCTGGGTTTTCACGCCGGGGGTTGGGGGGCGGGGGGGGGGGTGGGTGAAGAGAGAGAAAGCATTAAGCATAATTGGAATCCCGTTGATTGGTTGGGCTGGCCCGCATGATCTCAGGGACGCTCGAGAACCGCACTCACCCCATGGCTACGTGGGCCTTTGTGCATACACGGTCATAGATCCTGTAAAATCCGGGCCATTAAATACATAGCAGGTCTTTGGAAAGTTTACAAGCCATTGCTGTGGAAATGAATCTGTGGTGCTGGGAAGAAAAAAAGATGATGAGTGTCGATTTTCTCCATTTAATCCTAAACCAAGGGGGTGCAGTTGGTTCCAATTGTTCAGTAAATTGAACTGGGAGGTAAAGGGAAACCGCCTTCACTTCAAAACTATACTACATTTCACATGGCACTGCACAGGGTACGTCTCAGGTCTGTTGTGCATTTACCTGCTAACCTAATCTAACCGAGGCCACTGCTCTAAATAAGTCAAACCCTGGTAATTATAGCGACCTATAAAGTGCTGGGGTCAATGAGAGGGCTGTCATAACAGCTTGTAAACCCATGTGAATGAGTGGTTTTCTTTCTCTTCACTAGTTGTAACAAGGGGCTACCAGGTGAACCGAGGACATGCAATTATCTTTATATACACAAGATAGATATGAACGAGTTTGGATTCCCTGAATTGCTTGCTCAAAAAAAAAACCTAACCCAATGAATATCACAATTGGTAAAGGATTCTCATCCAACAGCTGAATAAAGAGGCACAGAAATCCTCACTTTGTACCAGGAAATACTACAACACATTCACGGTATGAAAAAGGAAACTGATGTTTCCGTCGCAGTATCTCACCCTTAACAGGGGGTCAAAAAGAGCAGCTGAGTTGTGGCAACTGCTTCCTGAAATGCCAGTGCCATGTGTTCCCCTCTCATTAACACTTGAATGTGAGCTCTCATTTATAAACATGAAGCATGCATCAGTGGTGTATGGTGGAAGATCCTCTTACTTCCCACAACCTCTACAAACACCAGTATGCAACAGTTGCACCATTTCCCAGTTCCAGTCCCTTCAGAAATGCCACAAGTCTAAAAAAAAATTTTTTTTTTTTTTTTTATAAAAAGCTTGCTGGTATTGGAGTGGTGCTTACTAATGCTATACGTTTCAATTCTTAGCAGTGAGTTAATCAATGACACTGACAAGATGATGATTTTAAAACATTGCACTAATTTCAGTTGCAGGGGAGGAACAGGGAGTAGGCCATTTAGTGTGTGTGTTCTGCCATTCAATGAAATCATGGCTGATCTGTGACCCACCTTTGCCCCATATACCCTTAATACCTTTGGTGAACAGAAAGCTATCAATCTTAAAATTAACAATTGGTCTAGCATCAACTGCTATTTCTGGGAGAGTTCCAAACTTCTACCACCCTGTGTGTGTAGAAGTGTTTCCTTATTTCACTTCTGAAAGGTCTGGCTCTAACCTTCAGGCTATGTCCCCTAGTCCTGGACTCCCCAACCAGCAGAAATAGTTTCTCTCTATCTACCGTATCAGTTCCCCCTAATAGCTTGAAAACTTTGGTCATAAATTCCAGGGAATACACCCCTGGTTTGCGCAAGCTCACTTCTTAATTTAACCCCTCGGGTAGAATGGAAAAAAAACACACTATGGCCCGGGGTTTTCTTCACATTTGCACCCAGGTAATCAGAGCGCAAACCAATTACGTGGCTTGAAAGATCGCAGAATTTTGGGCACAAGGTGAGCTACGCACACAACAAGACACCCAAATCAAGAGAAGGAACACCGACTATTCTCACCATTCCTCACGCCCCGCCCCCCAGCACAAAAAAAAGTGATGTGTGGGGACAGGAGCAGGTACTCATCTTGTGCTACATATTTGGTTTAAGAGTTAAAAGATCTTTCTCAACTTCAGCTAGTTCCTCAACTGCTGTAAATATGAATTACAAGTTGAACTCTAAAATGGAACCCACCTTCGACATAGACTTCCCATTAGGTACATGAGCTCAGGTCGGTTACCATTTAGCTCAATTGAATTTCAGAAGGGCAACTATAAAGTCTTTTAGTTTAGCTGCAGTTCGCCCTTTTGAAAATTAAGTTTTAAAGCTATGCCTAAACTCTAAAATTCAGTTTATAATGGTGAATAATTGTAATATCCTGAATATCCTCAAGTAAAATACATTAACTTCTATAAAAATCCAATTAAACCAATTTCATGCCAAGTACAGCATATGATATAGACCTGAATTGCAACACGTTTGTATCAGCAAATTATTCGGCTAGCCGTGGGAAGAGAAAGAAAACACAAAAAAAAGTGATTTAACATCTAAACAGAGGACAGACATTACAGTACAGAAGGATCACTCCTGGAACAAGAACAAGTTTATCGTAAGACACTGGAAATGGCAATGTTTCGCCATCACTCAATAGACATTTCAATTTGTTTAGGAAAACATTTTGCAACCGTGATTCATTGAAAACATAAAACAGCTGGTAACACAAATCTGAGCAGAGAAGATTGGAGCACTGCATTCTGTACACGGAACACCATGTGAACTTGGATATATAAAAAATACTCCCAATTTCAGACTTAAAAAACCGCCTCCTCAGCCCATAAAATTTACGCCACGTCCTTCATTCTCTCCAAGTGAATGACATACCAATTTTCTCAGCAGTATATGCCAGTATTGTGCCACACGTTGAAAACTTACTTTTTTTTTGTCTTAAAATACTCCTGTGAAGCGCCTTGGGATGTTTTACTATGTTAAAGGCGCTATATAAATACAAGTAGTTGTGTTGTTGTTACTGAAAGTCTGCGGATAGGGTTCTGCACCTGACTAGAGCCATTACTGAGGCATGGAAACGCATGCTCATTAGTTCAATCGCCAGCCATTTTTATTCAAATAAAATCCATTTGCCGCTATCCCAACACCGACAGTCAGTCACTCCCAACACCGACAGTCGCTCCCATTCTACTGAAAGACTGACCCTCCTCCAACTTACGAGATGAATGTCTATCGCCCTTGCAAAGGTTGGACAGAGTTTGGCTCCATCGTTGGAAAAACGCAAAAAGCAGTAGATTTGCAATTTGCAGAGTACTTGTGCAGATGTCCCTAGGTTGCGCATAGTGAGAATGACAGCTTTAGTTCAGGACAATTCCCATAGTGAAACTCGGAGGTCACCATCAGGACAGGATGCAAGGGTATTTTTTTTGAAGCAGTGCAACACTTTCACACACGTATAAGTGACCTGGAAGACAATGTAACGGATATATCAAGTTCATTCTTTGATACATATTTCAGATGCAATAGCAATCTTAAATTAATGCTTCATACAGGTTTAAAATTTTACAGCAGGATAAGATTTTTTTTCCTTCCAGCATAGCGATGATATTACTTGAGAGCTGCCCAATCAGGAATATTTGAGGCACCGTCCGTGATTAGTGCAAATGTATCAATGTTCACATTTGTGGGAGCTTGCTGTGTGCAAATTGGCTGTCGCGTTTCATAAGAACTTAATAGGAGCAGGAGTAGGCCAGTTCGCCCTTCGAGCCTGCTCTGCCATTCAATAAGATCATGGCTGATCTTCTACCTCATCTCCACTTTCCCCATAGCCCTTGATTCCCTTAATATTCAAAAATCTATCGATCTCTGTCTTGAATATACTCAACGACTGAGCCTCCATAGCCCTCTGGGGTAGAGAATTCCAAAGATTCACCACCCTGTGTGAAGAAATTTCTCCTTATCTCAGTCCTAAATTGCCGACCGCTTATTCGGAGACTGTGATCCCTGGTTCTAGACTCCCCAGCCAGGGGAAACATCCTCCCTGCATCAACCCTGTCAAGTCCTGTAAGAATTTTGTCGGTTTCAATGAACTCACCTCTCATTCTTCTAAACTCGAGAATATAGGCCTAATCTACTCAATCTCTCCTCATAGGACAATTTCCCCATCCCAGGAACCAGTCTGGTGAACCTTCATTGCACTCCCTCTATAGCAAGTATATCCTTCCTTAGGTAAGGAGACCAAAACTGTACACAATACTCCAGGTGTGGTCTCACCAGGGCCCTACATAATTGCAGTAAGGCGTCTTTACTCTTCACTCAAATCCTCTTGTAATAAAGGCCAACAGACCATTTGCTTTCCTAATTGCTTGCTGTACCTGCATGTCAACTTTCAGTGATTCCCAGGTCCCTCTGAACAACATTTTCCAATCTCTCTCCTTTTAAAAAAACTCTGCTTTTCTATTTTTCCTACCAAAGTGTTAACTTCACATTTCTCCACATTATATTACATTTGCCATGTTCTTGTCCACTCACAGCCTGTCTATATCCCCTTGAAGCCTCCTTGCATCCTCCTCACAATTTACATTCCCACCTAGCGGAGAAAGGTCATTGACCTGAAAAGTTAACTCGGTTTCTCTCTCTCTCTCTACAGATGCTGCCTGGCCTGCCGAGTATTTCCAGCATTTTCTGTTGAGCTAAATAGAACAAAACAAAACATTTGAATGCATTGTGGGGTGGGGAGAAAACAAAGGCAGAAAAGTGAGAATTAAGCTTCTTGCCCCATCTTGTTGAATTTGCATCTTGCCAATAGTACAGTGACAAGTGAGCAGCTTCAATGTGATCACTAATCTTTTAAAAAAGAAAAAACGAGTTGGATCTGGAATTTCCCTGCCTTTGGGAGATTGGAAACTCCCTGCACCTCCAGTTTAAGGGGTTAAACTCTACCCACGTATCATTTGCGGATAAGATCCAAGGCAATGTAGGCCAACCTGCCAAATACACAAGAGGATTCTTCTGCAAACACACAACTCTACACAAACCCCACAATTTGAGCAACATTACTTCCAGAAACCCATTGCTTGAGGGGGATTTCCACAAACATGAAGTCGCACTCTGAAGCCAAACAGCAAGGAGTTCAAATTTACTGTCCCTGTGAGCATTTCTAATACAGGAAACTCTCTCTAACCGACACCTAAATATCCGGAAATCTCTCTTAACCGGCAAAATTCAGGAGTAGGTTCAGGTAAGTTTTACTATAGATTAGGGGCTGTGTAACTAGGGTTCCTGCACCTGTGGCCGTGCACCAGGGACTCCTGGATCTGTGGCCATGTAACCGGGGTTCCAGCACCTGTGGCCGTGCACCAGGGACTCCTGGATCTGTGGCCATGTAACCGAGGTTCCAGCACCTGTGGCCGTGCACCAGGGACTCCTGGATCTGTGGCCATGTAACCAGGGCTCCTGCACCTGTGGCCGTGCACCAGGGACTCCTGGATCTGTGGCCATGTAACCGGGGCTCCTGCACCTGTGCGGGGCTCTCGTACCTTGGTAAGTATACCTCTCTGTAATCTGGACTTTTTGATCAACCGGCACCACGCCGGTCCCATCGGTGCCGGTTAATAAAGAGCTTCCTGTTCTGTGCACCTGAACATTGATCGAGTGAATGCACACATGTGCAGAGAGACTCTTCTCCATACCAGTCTAAAATGTCAATTGCTCAGATTCCGCTCTCAAACCAAACCATTCAGCCAACACTTCCTGAACCCACAACTCATTATGACTCTTCGAAACTTCAACTCCACTTAAAAAGGGGCGGGGAAGAAAATTTGACGCTACAATGCTTTTAAAAGCGTGAAGTACATTGGGATAAGGGGTTCTGTTAATAGTCAGCTTACAAGAACCAAAATTTAATTGTAAAATTTTTTGAACAAAATGGCAGCAATCAGAACAGGAAATGCTTACAAATCAGCCTGGTAAGGTATCTACAGAACCAGAGACAACCGAGGTAATTTATTAAGTTATCAATGCAACATTGCACCACTGTAGTCAGCTTTCACTTCCATCTCCCACCCTACCCAGCTAACTAAGCCAATCTGATCAACAGCTGTGGGGGGGAAAGCAACAAACACTCAAAAGTTTTACATCATCGCCCAAAGTTTCATAAGGTGCCCAAACATTTTTTTTGCTCCTGTGCATTTTGCAATACCTGGTCTCAGGAGCCCCAGATTTACACATTATAGATCACGCTCCATTATCAGAGGTGCTAATGCTTTTCACAGCACAGTTATGAGCTAACCAATAGGTCAGCAGATTAAAAAAAAGGTGCAACGAATGCAATACTAAGTAACTGATGTTGTCCAATAGGCATCCTCAGGATCTGTTCTAATCTCAGTAAGTGTTTCCTAATAACACCCCTTTCAGGAGAGAAATTAGGAAACGCTTCACACAAAGGGTGGAAGAAGTTTAGAACGCTCTTCCACAAACGGCAATTGATGCTCGATCAATTGTTAATTTTAAAATCAGAGATTGATAGCTTTCTGTTAACCAAAGGTATTAAGGGATATGGGCCAAAGGTGGGTATACGGCGTTAGGTCGCAGATCAGCCATGATCTCATTGCATGGCGGAAGCAGGCTCGAGGGGCTGAATGGCCTCCTCCTGCTCCTATGTTCCGAACATCATAACGTTCCTTCTTACAACTGGATGCCATTGATGATCAGGCACACAGTTCTGTCAGATGAGATTTCTCAACTTTACCTCTGAAAACCAGACAGCAGAGACTCACTTTGTCATGGGTTTCAGGAGCTTCCATCACATTTGTCATTTACTGTACCTCAAGAGGTTGCCTTCCCTACTCCCTCGAGGTGTGACAGGCACAGCGAGACAGTTAGTCTCTACTCAAGTGCAATTCTCCAAAACCAGTTATTACAAAAGAATGCATCATCTTGACAATTCTGAATGCTGTTATTTTGACAGGTGTCAGCCTTGGATCAGTGGGCAACACTCTTACCTCAGAGTCAGAGAGTGTGGGTACTCTCACTCCAGAGACCTGAACACAGTCTATGCTGACACTTCAGTGCAGTACTGAGGGAGCGCTGCACTGTTGGAAGGTGCCATCTTTAGGATGAGACAGACATTAAAGCGAGTCCCTGTCTGCCCTCTCAGATGGATGTAAAAGATCCCATGGCACGCACTATTCTTAGAAGAGCAGGGGAGTTCCCCCTGGTGTCCTGGGGCCAATATTTATCCCACAAATCAACATCACTAAAACAGATTATCTGGCCATTATCACATTGCTGTTTGTGGGAGCTTGCCATGAGTAAATTGGCTGCCACGTTTCCTACATTACAACAGTGACGACACTTCAAAAAGTACTTCAATGGCTGTAAAGCGCTTTGGGACATCCTGAGGTTGTGAAAGATGCTATAGAAATGCAAGTTCTTGAACACTGATTTTTTTTTTGTAAACCAGAGACTGACAAGAGGACAGGCTACTTCAAGTGTCAGAGAGAGAGAGAGAGAGAGAGAGAGAGAGAGAGAGAGAGAGAGAGAGAGAGAGAGAGAGAGAGAGAGAATACTTCAGGGCACCTATTTTGACTCACTGGCTAAAAGAAACACATGGTTTGGTGCTAATCCAAACAAGAAACAGCCCATATTTGACACCTAGTATGCACTAACTGATCTCAGCAGTGGGGCACGACAATGTCAGTGTCCCTGGGTTTGACTAGTCCGGACAAAAGACTTAGTTGCAACATAGAAAACGCAACATGAGTTTTTGATGCATAGTTAAGTGGTTAGAGGAGGCAAAAAAAAAGTGACTGCGTGGATTCTGCAGAAGACAATGAAAATCACCCATCAATGGTTAATCAGTCTGCCAACTTTTACTGCCAGGGTCACTTAGGAAGGTAGCAGAGGAATGCTATTTGTGTGGAAACACAATCAACCCTGAATCGCCTTCTGCAACACAAGAAGCAACCAGGGGAGGGTTAGACTTGGTGTCAGTTGCCATTTTTACAATGGCTTCATTAAGTTTAAAAAAAAAACCTTAATCTCTTTCCAATGCCTATTCAAACCCAATGTAAAGACAAAATACAGGAGCGTACATATAGGTTTAGCCTCTCCATTGTACGGATCACTTTAAATGTCAATGCCCTCATTTCCATTATAGCAGTGATGGGGTTATAAAATCAACAAATAGCACTACACCAATTGTTAGCCGATTGGATCTGGAAACATGCCTTGAGCATCTGAAGGGCACACAGCTGGCACAAGTCAACCTCAATGGTCAACACTTCTCTAAACAGAATTTCATTAATTAATCTTTGCAGTCTGAAAACAACAGGGCTTTCCAAAGCCCTATAAATTAAACCAAATATTGTCTTTCCGGAACCAGAATTACACACCAATTAACCCTACCATTTCATGCATACTTAATTTTAATTAATTCTGAGGTCGAGTGAAGTTTGCTCTGTCACGTGACCACGTATCGTTTACAAGGAAGCCATTATGGCACGGATGCTAATCAGAGCTTTCTGCGACAGGGATAAAAAAAGGGTTAAACACATTCCAGAAGAGAACAAAAATAATTGAGGCAGAAACAGTGGAAACACATTTCAGAAATTTAATATCCCAAACAGAACACTAGTGGCCTTGCTGTCCAGACTAGCCACTGGGGTTTCACCAAACTCCTGGGACATTATCGACACCCGACGCTCAAGAGACACTCTGCCCAGTAACAATTTCCAACAGGTTTCAATAGAGCACAGTTTGGGTGGCAATGGGAACAATAGACAGCCAACTGCTATTTTGGTGAGAATTAGGTTTAAAATAAAAAATTCATTCTTGGGGTGAGAGTCACTGGCAAGGCCAGCATTTATTGCCCATCCCCAAATGCCCTCAAGAAGGTGGTGGTGAGCCACCTTCTTGAACTGCTACAGTCCCTGTGGTGAAGGTACTCCCACAGTGCTGTTAGGGAGGGAGTTCCAGGATTTTGACCCAGCGACCATGAGTTTACAGCAATATATTTCCAAGTCAGGATGGTGTGTGACTTGGAGGTGGTGGTGTTCCCATGCGCCTGCTGCTCTTGTCCTTCTAGGTGGTAGAGGTCGCGGGTTTGGGAGGTGCTGGCGAAGCAGCCTTGGCGAGTTGCTGCAGTGCATCTAGTAGATGGTACACACTGCAGCCACGGTACGCCAGTGGTGGAGGGAGTGAATGTTTGTGGTGGACGGGGTGCCAGTCAAGTTGGCTGCTTTGTCCTGGATGGTGTCGAGCTTCTGGAGTGTTGCTGGAGCTGAACTCATCCAGGCAAGTGGAGTATTCCATCACACTCCTGACTTGTGCCTTGTAGATGGTGGAAAGGCTTTGGTGAGTCAGGAGAGGAGACACTCGCTGCAGAATACCTAGCCTTTGACCTGTTCTTGTAGCCACAGTATTTATGTAGCTGATCCAGTTAAGTTTCTAATCAATGGTGACCACCGCCCCCCACAGGATGTTGATGTTGGGGGATTTGGCGATTTGAATGTCAAGGGGCGGTGGTTAGACACTCTCTTGTTGGAGATAGACATTGCGTGGCATTGTAATCGAGTCAATAAAAACCAAAACATTCTCTACTTGTTATAGCCTGAGGTTTAAGCATGTAGCACACTTAAAAACGCTCAAAGCAAAAGTGTCGTTGCTATGGACAGAGTTCCTCCTCTTCCTTCTTGTGACTCAAAGTTAGACAATGAGTAAAGCAGGGACAGAGTAGCCCTGGCAAACTTTATACAAATTTACCAGATAATTTGGTAAAACTTTACAGATTGATGGTACATTTTTAATAATCACCTATTTCCAACAGGTCTAGCTGCTGCAGTGATCAGCCACATGTACAGGTTCAAGCCAAATACAGTTAATGTAGGCAATTAAGTCTAGCCATTTGGACAGTGCTGTCTTACAACATTTTACACACAACTTATCCACCTTCTGTTAAAATTGAGGCGATGTAATATTTCTCCTAATCCCTTACTCTCCTACAAGCTTGCCTCCCAGATCTTAAGAATCCAATTTGTGGCTATCCAGGTGTGACTAATTGCATTTCTGATTGGTAAATAATATACAAATAATGGACACGGTCATTGGGCACGTGATCTCAATAGTCATATTCGCATAGCTTATACATGTGTAGTTTAATCTGGAGTTTCTTGGTAAAATGGTAGGACTAAATGGAGAGCAAGTGTTTTTTTTATTATGAACACTATTTCCTTGGTTACTGAATAATGGTAGATATTTGTTAAGAAAATAAACACGTGAAGTGCATTTACCTGTATTGTGTGAGGGTACACAGGGCGTTTTCTACTATAAATTAGTGCATGTGGTTAAAATGGTATCATAGGTGTGGCTAGACCATGATTTCTGTTGGACAACACTGGCGTAGAACAATCAGTGGAGGCTATTGTTCAATAAAAAGAAGTGACTTTTATACAGCGCCTTTCATGACCTCAGGACTTCCCAAAGCACTTTACAGCCAATTAAGTATTTTTTGAAATGTAGTCACTGTTGTAATGTAGGAAACGCAGCAGCCAATTTGTGCACAGCAAGCTCCCACAAACAGCAATGTGATAATGACCAGATAATCTGTTTTAGTGATGTTGGTCGAGGGATAAATACTGGCCCCAGGACACTGGGGAGAACTCCGGCACTATTTCGAAGAGGAACAGGGGAGTTCTCCCCAGTGTCCTGGCCAATATTTATCCCTCAATCAACATCACTAAAAACAGGTCATCTGGTCATTATCACTTGGCTATTTGTAGGAGCTTGCTGTGCACAGATTGGGTGCCACATTTCCTGTGTTATTAACAGCAACAACTCTTCAAAAAAGTACTTCATTGGCTACAAAGCACTTTGGCATGTCCGGTAGTCGTGGAAGGCGCTATATAAATGCAAGTCTTTCTTTTAATCACTGGGACCTGCCAGTTTACATCGGAGGATCCAGAGTGGAAGCCAAGAAAGATATTGATCGACAGGAATAAGCCAGGCAATTACAGACCAGGTCGCCTTGCTGGTAAACTACTAAAGACTATAACGTAGGGTGGAATTACTAGATACGTCGAGAAATAAAAGTATTCAGGGCCAGACACATTTCTGAAGGCCAGGTAGAATTCTGTGCGGTTTGATGAGTTCCAAGAACAGCAAAAGAGAGAACTTAAAAAGTACTGTGGGTATAGTTTATATGTACCTTCAAGAAGCATCTGATAAGATACCACAGAAAAGGCTCATGACAAAGATAAAGGCACATGAAATTTAAGAGGATGTGGCCACATTGACAGACAGGGTCAAAAGGATGCCTCTCAGACTGAAGATGTGGTGAGTGGTGTTTCACACCAGTCTGTGTCAGAGCCGCTCTTATTTCACTAGGTGCGGTAGTACGCTCACCTCGGAATTAGGAGCCCCATCCAGAGGCTTGAACATAATCTATGTTGATACTTCAATGTAGTACTCGGAGTGCTGCCTGTGAGATCAGACGTTAAACCAAGGCCCTGTCTGCCCTCTCGGGTGCATCTGAAAAGGTCCAATGGCACTAGTCGAAGAGGAGCAGGGGGGCTTCCAACAGTGTCCTGGCCAACATTGATCACACAACCAACATCAAACAGGTTTTCTGGTCACCATCTCATTGCCATTTGTGAGACCTCGCTGTGTGCAAGTTGGCTGCCAGGTTTCCCTACATTAAAAAAAGTCACTACACTTCCACAATTACTTTTATTAGGAGGTGAAGCGCTTTGGATTTTCCTGGTCATGAAAGGCTCTATATAAAAGTGCAAGTTATTTCTTTATATACATAAATCATTTAAGAATTGAGGGAACAGTCAACATTTCCTGATGACCACAAACGTAAGGAAGGGGTGGGAGCCATGGAAAACTGTGGAGAGGACAGAGAGAGAAAAAAAAACTACAGGGAGAATATATAGCAAGGCTAGCAGTGTGGCAGAATAGGAAACATTTAAAAAATGCAAGGTTTTAAATGAAGAAGAGGGACATTGGTGTGCAGATAAACACATTTAATATGGCAACACAAGTAGATACCAAAGATAATCCTTGGTTTTGTTTCTAGAGGCACAAAATATGGAAGAAAGGTGGTATTGTTGGACTTGTACAAGACCATAGTTAGACCACAGTTAGAGAGTGTTGTGTATGGTTTTGGGCACCCCATTATAGGAAGGATACAAAAGCAATGCTTCCTGCCCCCACTAGAGCCCAGAGGGTTAAGGGGTTAAAATTAGGCAAGGAATAAATTGCTTTCATGGTCAACAATAAAAGTCTTGCACAGTAACCACCCTATTTTAAAATTTAAATCATAAATAGTTCATAAATGCTTTCAAAAGCAATTAGATACTATAGTTGCCAGAAAGGGGGATTAACATAGAAACATAGAGGATAGGAGCAGGAGTAGGCCATTCAGCCCCTCGAGCCTGCTCTGCCATTTAATGAGATCATAACTAATCATCCAAATTCAGTACCCTGTCTCTGCTTCTCCCCATATCCCTTGATCCCTTTAGCCTTAAGAAATATATCTAACTCCTTCTTGAATATATTTAATGAATTGGACTCAACTGCCTTCTGTGGTAGAGAATTCCACAGGTTCACCACTCTCTGGGTGAAGAAATTCCTCATCAGTCCTAAATGGCTTACCCCTTATCCTTAGACTGTGACCCCTGGTTCTGGACTCCCCCACCATCAGGAACATCCTTCCTGCATCTAGTCTGTCTAGTCCGGTTAGAATTTCGTAAGTTTCAATGAGATCCCCTCTCATTCTTCTAAACTCTAGCGAATACAAGCCCAATCAACCCAATCTCTCTTCATATGTCATTCCTGCCATCCCAGGTATCAGTCTGGTGAATCTTCGCTGCACTCCCTCCATGGCAAGAACATCCTTCCTCAGATAAGGCAACCAAAACTGCACACAATACTCAAGGTGTGGTCTCACCAAGGCCCTGTACAACTGCAGCAAGACATCCTTGCTCCTGTACTCGAATCCTCTCGCTATGAAGGCCAGCATACCATTTGCCTTCTTAACCGCCTGCTGCACCTGCACGCTTACCTTCAGCGACTGGTGCACAAGGACACCCAGGTCTCGTTGCACTTCCCCTTTTCCCAATCTATTGCTGTTCAGATAATAATCTGCTTTCCTGTTTTTGCCACCAAAGTGGATAACCTCGCATTTATCCACATTATACTGCATCTGCCCAATCACCCAACCTGTAACTGGTTTATCCAGAGGAGTGACAAGAGTGGAAATACAGGTCATGGAGGAAAGCACTGAAGACTTGATGGGCCAAATGGCCCATTTGAGTATTGTAACACTAATGAATTGTCAATCTGACCCAACAGTAGCATTCTGGCCACTGATTAAGGAGGTCGTGCTTCAAAACAATCTAGGCAGATGCCCCAGTGCAGTACCAAAGGAGAGTTGCATTGTTGGAGGTGCAGTCCGAGAGGAACTGATGCGCCATCTGTATGTTCAAATGGATGCTAAAGATTCCATGGCAATATTCGAAGAGCGAGAAAGCTCACCTGGCCAGTTACCTAATTTGTCCCTCAATCAACACCTCCAACAACCAATTAACTGGTCACTTATCGCCACACAGTCTGTGGGACCTTGCTGGCCACAAACCAACAGTGACGGCACTTCAAAAAGCTACTCATTGACTGAAGCACATGGCGATGTCCTGGGGATACAAGTTTACACACTAAATGGAGCATAACAAAGCTCTGGCCACAACTGGAATATTGCGTCCAGTTCTGGTCACCACACTTTAGGAAGGAAGGATGTGAAGGCCCTGGAGAGGGTGCAGAGGAGATTTACCAGAATGGTTCCGGGGATGGGGGATCTTAGCTACAAGGACAGGTTGGAGAAGCTGGATTTGTTTTCATTAGAGCAAAGGAGGTTGAGGGGTGATTTGATAGAGGTGTACAAGATTATGACGGGTTTGGATAGACTAGATGGGGAAAGGCTGTTCCCACTAGTTGATGGTACAAGGACTAGGCGACACAGATTTAAGGTTTTGGGCAAGAGAGGAAAAACCTTTTTACGTAGCGAGTGGCGAGGACCTGGAATTCGCTGCCGACGGAAGTGGTGGAAGCAGAGACACTCAATGTTTTCAAGGGGAGACTGGATAGGCACTTGAGGGAAATAAACTTGCAGGGCTATGGGGATAGAGCTGGGGACTGGGGCTGACTGGATTGCTCGACAGAGAGCCGGCACAGACTCGATGAGCCGAATGGCCTCCTTCTATGACTCTGATGAAAGGTCATCAACCTGAAACGTTAACTCGGTTTCTCTCTCTCTCCACAGACACTGCCTGACCCGCTGAGTATATCCAGCATTTTCTGGTTTTATTTGGGAAGGGACTGACCCGATGTCAACAGACCAATTTGGTTTTCCTGCTTCACATTAAAAAGTTAAATAATTGAAGGCTATAAAATGTTTCAAATTAAGCAGAAAGCATTTTTCAAATGTAAAAATTCAAAGCTTACTAGTGAAGCGCACCCCAGACCCACCCTCAACTCCAACTCGCCCCAGACCCACCCTCAACATCCCCACAAACGTACACCAATTTTGAGCCTTCAACATTTATATGTCCCCCCCCACCCAATAGAAATATAGGAATGTTGGCTATACCAACAGCTTAGTTACTAAACCCATATAAACTGGTTTTCGCACGTCATAGGCTTATGAGCAGGCCCGTTCTTGAGTGACTAGTTTTTTTTGGGAAGCGATTGTCAGCTTTAACCAGTTTTACACACTGGCACGTACGCAGGTCGATTAGCAATTGTCTACAGACTAGATACCCACCCTTGCATACCAAGCAAACAAAAGCATTGCAACTATCCATGCAAGCAGCACATGTTGAACAATACTTAGCTCTCAACTGAAGCACACAAAAGGAACCAACTGGAGTCAAACAATTGAAAATGGCTCCACATGGCATTTCATGAGCTACAAAACTCCTTTTGGTTGCCACCAAACTAAGCGAATGTGGCAAGAGAAATAAATAGTGATTGTAAACATCACAGCATCGATCATACACCATACTTTTAGACCAGTCCCAAAGGCAAGATGATGAGTGACACAACTTTATCATATTTAGTTGGCCTTCGCTAAAGGATTGGAATATTACTATGCTATTTAAAGCCCTGAGGGTGAAACCTACTGCATAATTGCCCCACAAACAAAACTCAAGACTGTATTCAGTCACAGGTGTGCACAGGCCTCTCAATGCGAGACAAAGAGAGAGTCACTGAAGATTTCTGCTGCATTTCATGGGGCACCACTGCCAAGTGGTACCTCCATAGGATGGGAGAGAACCTTTGACATCACACTTCCCATGAGGGAAGAAGTCCCACATCTACAGCAGTAGTCCTGTTGGCAATTAACATTTGATGATTGCATTCAAGACCTAGACTACTGAAGTCTACCCCAACTAAATAAAAAAGCTGCATCAACTGCTACAGTGTAGAGAGCGCACACACACACACGCTCCTCATGAAAGCCAAGCAGCCACAGTGCATTCACACTGCAAAACTCACATGGGGGGTAAAAATGCCATTCATTGTGCAATTACAATTGCACTGCGAGTCACATGATCCATGTGTCAAGGCAAACTGGAACAGTAGTGTTTGAAACATTCAAGATGTTGATTCTAATGAAGAGTTAAAAAAATTCCAGTGATGCAGACAGTGGAATTACAAGATTTGAAACAGTTGACTTCAAAAGTACCTCATCAAGAATGAAATGACAATCCATATTATTCAAATATATGAAAATAAAGCCTACATATTATACATGGCTAAAACCAACAATTACTGGAACATTCCCAAGTCTGAATTCCAACACGAGAAGGCAAGATTACTTTGGCAGCTTTCCACAATCCTCTGCACAAAAGGACTTCAGGAATTTTACATGAGCTGAATATTAATTTAACTTCTGTAAGCCATGGAAAAATACTTGGTTCTATTTTAAATCTTAAAAGTTAACAAGTCATTACAAAACACCAGGGCCCAGAGCAGTGCTTCTAATCTGTTGTTTAAAAAAGTGGAAGGACATTTTTCCAGTGCAATGAAATGTTAGGTTTCAAATCCACCTCGAATTAACTTGCCCAGTCACAACTAGTACGATGTTGAAAGAACTTAGTGTGTGTCATTTAAACAAGTCAATGCAATTAGAATTTAGAATACACAAAGTACTCCAATCATGTTAAGTTGCCCACTCCCCTTAAAACAACTTCACCCGCATGCTGGAACAGAAGTTCATTTAGAATTTTAGCTATGAAAAAAAGATTGGCTAGGCTGGAGTTGTTTTCTTTGGAACAGAGGAGGCGGAGAGGAAATTTAATTGAGGTGTATAAAATTGAGGGGCCTAGATAGAGTGGATAGGAAGGACCATTTCCCTTAGCAGAAAGGTCAATAACCAGGTGGCATAGATTGAAAGTAACTGGTAGAAGGATTAGAGGGGAGTGGAGGAACTTCTTTCACCCAGTAGGCTCACTGCCTGAAAGGGTGGTAGAGGCAGGAACCCTCATTGCATTTAAAAAAAGTCGTCACACAACACCAGGTTTTTGTCCAACAGATTTATTTAAAATTACAAGCTTTTGGAGCTGTCGCCCCTTCCTCAGGTAAAGTTACAATGAGTGAATCTACAATATTTCACAGTATATAAACACAGAAACTGCAGAGATACAATCTTTCAGGGAAGGTGTCCTTACATCAAAGACACACCAAGAGCACAGCCAAGACAATGAGATGTGTCACAAGGGGTCCAACGTGTCAAATCCTGCTGTCTGCAGTGTTCTTTTTTGTGTGTGTTTTTTTTGTTGTTTTTTTTTTTTAAAAACTGGAAAGACAGACAACGATGTCAAGTCACGTTCTGTAGCGTAACATGAACCCGATATCCCTATTGAGGCCGTCCTCATGGGTGCGGAACTTGGCTATCAGTTTCTGCTCGATGATTTTGCGTTGTCGTGTGTCTCGAAGGCCGTCTTTAAAAAGTACTTGGATATGTACTTGAAGTGCTGTAACCTACAGGGCTACGGACCAAGAGCTGGAAAGTGGGATTAGGCTGGGATAGCTCTTTTTCAGCCGGCACAGACACAATGGGCCAAATGGCCTCCTTCTGTGCCGTAAACTTCTATGATTCTGGAACAAGTTCGGGGAGGGGAAGCAAAGAGAAGACAGTCAACCTCCAGGGTTCCAAAGCTACAATGATGTCAGGGGCACTGCCAACACTGAGCACTGTATACTGGGAGGTGGCTTGAGAATGAAGAGTTGAAACATCAATCTCCCATCCTTCAGTGCCACTGTTTCATGGGAGATTTTTTGGGCCCGACAATCAAAATGTGCACTCTCAAAGAGCTAAAGCAATTAGTGATGATTGAAATAATAGAAATATGTCAGGGCAGCAACTTTATACAGCATTTATATAGCACCTTTAACATAGTGAAACGTTCCAAGGCACTGCACAGGAGCCATAACAAAATTTGACACCGAGCCACATAAAAAGGTACTGACTTGAAATATCTTCTTTACTGTTCAATGGGCCACATATTGGGGACTCTCATCTATTCCGAACAACTTTCCATGTTCAGAGTTCAAGAAACTTGCCAAGTTTAAGCAACATATTTAATAGCCACCTGTGGTACTTGTTAATAGGGCAGTTGTGCTATTTCTGCAACGCAGGACACAAGACTGCACATTCAGAGCATTAATCTGAACTGCTGGTAGGGAATTTGAACTGCAACCAGAGTTTGATTAATTCGAATTGGTTTTAAATATACGCTTTTATCTGCAAGTTTCTAACAGTATTCCCTTCCTCATATGGACGCACGCAACACCTCTCTTGTAAAAGAGATTAAGCTTGAATTTCTGCTTTGTCTTCCTCACCTACCCCACTTTTATTCACAAGAGCACAATGGCCCGGAATTGACGGTGGGTAGAACAGCGTCCGCTGTGATTACCTCTTTTGAAACTGACCACAACTTCAGGATTTAGCACACGTGCATCCTAACGTGGAAATGAAAAAATCAGTGAAACGGATGAAAACTTGGGCTTTTCCACAGTAGTGAATACCCCATTAGACCTTGTTGGATTATGTGCAACTGGGGTTTTAACAGCATATTGACTGCTAAACAAACGTTATAGCCCCTGAAAAACTAATTTTACTTTTGTGGAGTGTCAAATTTCTCCATCGATGAAAATTACAATTTTTAAGAAACTTTGGAAAGAATTGTTTTCTTTTTTTTTAAAGTTTGTTCATCTTTATTTCAGGTTTACCTTTTCCCCCATGCGAGAGCCCCAGTCTTTGTTTTGCTCGAACATTTTTAAAAAGTCAGAATAAAAACAACTTCACCACTTCCTGGTTCTATGAGAATTCGGCATGGCAATTGACTGCTTAGATGGCTTGTTGATGTCACAGCAGGGGACGCTAGGGGATTCCCACTACACTACACCCATCTCAATCGCACATCTAAAAAGCCAAACTTCGCCAGAGGTCGCAAATCATTAAAAGTCAGAGATGAGAAAAGGCCATACAGCCCAATGACGCTCACTCCTCCAGTATCTTGGCTCTTTGTGGCATCCAACTATATTTTAAAGAACTCCAATACTTGGTCTCGATTATTTCAACTGATTGAATTTCTCAAAAAGTAGACATGGATCCACTCACTCATTTCCATTTCTTAGTTTTAAGTAATAATCTAGGGTTTACCCATCTACTATTGAATACAAACAGAAAAGGCTGGACATACTCCGGTCAGGCAGCAGAAACAGAGTTATCGTTTCAAGCCGGTGACCTTTCGTCAGAACTGGAACATGAAACAACAGGTTTCAAGCAAGTACAGAGGCAGGGAAAGGGGGGGGGGGGGGGGGGGGGGGGAGAAACAAAAAAGGGTAGGTCTGTGATAGGGAGTACTGATTAAATGACAAAAGGGATGAAGGCGAGAGGCAAAAGGGGGTGGTAAATGGGACAAAATAAGGAAACAAAGACACGGGTCTAGGAGTTGTAAATGGCAACAGCAGCATCATTACCAGCACCAAAGAAAAAAGTGGGAGCAATGCTTGTGATCTGAAATTGTTGAACTCAAATGTTGAGTCTGCAAAGTTGTAAGTGTCTAATCGAACGGTGAGGTCCGTGTGGTTGGAGCTTCATTGGAACAATGTAGGAGGCAGAGAACAGAAAAGGTCAGAGTGGGCGTGGGGTGGGAATTAAAATGGCAAGCAACTGGAAGCTCAGGGTCACGCTTGCGGACTGAACTGAGGTGTTCAGTAAAGCGATCACCCAATGTGCGTTTGGTCTCCCCAATGTAGAGGAGACCGCATTGTGAGCAGCGAATACTGTACACTAAATCGAAAGTACAGGTAAAAATAGCTGTGTCACCTGGAAGGAATGTTTGGGACCCTGGACAGTGGGAAGGAAGGAGGTGAAAGGGCAGGCATTGCATCTCCTGCACTTGCATGGGAAGGTGCAGTGGGAAGGGGAGCCAGTGGCGATGGAAGAGTGGACCAGGGTGTTGCGGAGGGAACTGTCCCTTCAGAATGCTAAAAGGGGGAGGAGATGAGCTTTGCGGTGGCATCGTGCTGGAGGTGGCGGAGGAGGAGTGCGGCTGGTGGGGCGGAAGGCGAGGGACAAGGGAACCCTATCGTGGTTCTGGGAGGTAGCATGAGTGCAGAAGTGCAGGAAATGGGATGGGGACACAGTCAAGGGCCCAGTCAACCACAGTGGAGGGGATTCCTCGGTTAAGGGAAAAGGAAGAGAGATATATCAAAGCACTGGTGTGGATGGTGGCATCTTCAGAGATGGAGAATGGAATAGAGTCCATACAGGAAATGGGGTGGGAGGAAGTGTATTGAAGGTAGTTGTGGGAGTCAGTGGGTTAGTAGATATTGGTTGCCCACCTATCCCCAGAAATGGAGGTAAAAAAGTCAAGGAAGGGAAGAGCTGGACCATGTGAAGGTGAGGGAGGGAGGGGTGGAAATTTCAAGCAAAGTTGACGAAATTTTCCAGTTCGGGGCGAGAGTATGAAGCTGCACTGATAGAGTCAGCAATGTACCCAACCAGATAGGACTGGAACAAAGAATGTGCCACGTATCCCATGAAAAGGCAGGCACAGCCAAGACCCATACAGATTGCCATAGAAGCACCTTTTATTTGGACGAAATGAGAAGAGTCAAGAAGTTAACAAGGTAAAAAAGACAAACAGAAATCACTCTTTTTCCAAGCACCTTGATGACCATTGTTGGTGCCGCTTCATGCTGTCTCCCCGAACATGTCATTATCTTTGCTTCAAACCTTTTCCAGTTGTGACGAAAGGTCATCGACCTGAAACATTAACTTTGTTGCTTGCTTTTGTGGTATGCATCAATGATTTAGACTTCAATGTAGGGGGCATAATTAAGAAGTTTGCAGATCATTGGCCATGTGGTTGATAGTGAGGAAGAAAGCGGTAGACTGCAGGAAGACAGCAATGGATTGGTCAGGTGGGCAGAAGTGTGGCAAATGGAATTCAATCCAGAGAAGTGTGAGGCAATGCATTTAGGGAGGGCTAACAAGGTAAGGGAATATACAATAAATGGTAGGACACTGAGAAGTGTAGAAGAGGGACCTTGAAGTGAGTGTGTCCACAGATCCCTGAAAGGTAGCAGGACAAGTAGAGAAGATGGTTAAGAAGGCATGCAGGATACGTTCCTTTATTAGCCGAGGCACAGAATACAAGAGCAGGGAGGTTATACTTGAACTGCATAAAACACTAGTTAGGCCACAGCTAGAGTATTGTGTACAGTTCTGGTCACCACATTACAAGAAAGATATATGATTGCACTAGAGAGGGTACAGAAGAGGAGATTTACAAGGACGTAGCCAAAATTCCCCAGTCCTGGCAATGAGGAAAGATTGGATCGGCTGGGGTTGTTTTCTTCAAAACAGAGGAGGCTGAGGGGAGACTTGATTGAGGTGTATAAAATTATGACGGGCCTAGATAGAGTGGATAGGAAGGACCTATATCCCTCAGCAGAGAGGTCAATAACCAGGGGGCATAGATTTAAAGTAATTGGTAGGATTAGGAGAGTCAAGGAGATATTTTTTCCACCCAGAGGGTGGTGGGGGTCTGGAACTCACTGCCTGAAAGGGTGGTAGAGGCAGAAACCCTCATCACATTTAAAGAGTACTTGGATATGCACTTGAAGTGCCGTAACCTACAGGGCTACGGACCAAGAGCTGGAAAGTGGGATTAGGCTGGATGGCTCTTTGTCGGCCAGCACGGACACGATGGGCCGAATGGCCTCCTTCTGTGAATTTCTATGATTCTATATGTTTCTCTCTTCACAGACGCTGCCGGGCCTGCGGAGCATTTCAAGCACTTTCGGTTTGTATTTCAGATTTCCAGCATCCACATTATTTTGCCTATTTAATATACTTGAACAGGGTCCCTCAATTGACTTCTTTCTAACGTGTAAAAAAAGCTCAATCTTGCTAAACTTTCCTCCTAGCTCATGCCCTTGACACTTGGGATCAGTCGCTCAATTTCAAATGCAAGTCTAAGGAATGTGCATGTATATTCTGTTTTGCAGTCACTCTCTTGCACGATCAAAAAGCAACCTTGCTGTTCCATTCAATACTACTACTTCCGCATCTTATAAGCATAAGCCAGCTTCATTCTGAATACAGTATGAAAATAAAATTAGCAGAGGCTATAAATATAGACAGCTGATGGATTCGGACAAGAAAGCAGTTCGACATTGGTGATTATTCATCACTTCCGAAACACAAACAAAATATAAACTAAAGGATACAATTCTAAAAAGGGGGTGCATGAACAGAGAGACCTGGGGGGGGTATATGCGCGCAAATCGTTGAAGGTGGCAGGGCAGGTTGAGAAAGCGGTTAAAAAACCCATACGGGATCCTGGGCTTCATAAATAGAGGCATAGAGTACAAAAGCAAGGAAGTTATGATGAACCTTTATAAAACACTGGTTCGGCCTCAACCAGAGTATTGTGTCCAATTCTGGGAATCACACTTTAGGAAGGAGGTGAAGGCCTTAGAGAGGGTGCAGAAAAGATTTACGAGAATGGAATGAGGGACTTCAGTTATGTGGATAGACTAGAAAAGCTGGGGTTGTTCTCCTTAGAGCAGAGAAGGTTGAGGGGAGATTTGATAGAGGTGTTCAAAATCACGAGGGGTCTAGACAGTAGAGAGAAACTGTTCCCATTGGCAGAAGGGCCGAGAACCAGAGGACACAGATTTAAGGGGATCAGCAAAAGAACCAAAGGAGACGTTTTAATAAACGCAGCGAGTGGTTAGGATCTGGAATTCACTGCCTGAAAGGGTGGTGGAGGCAGACTCAAATCGTGGCTTTCAAAAAAGGGAATTGGATAAGTACCTGAAGGAAAAAAATTTGCAGGGCTATGGGGAAAGGGCAGGGGCATGCGACTAGCTGAAGTGCTCTTGCAGAGAGCTGGCACGGGCTCGACAGGCCGAATGGCCTCTCGGTGCTGTAACCATTCTATGATTGCAAAAAAAATACCCACAAACGAGAACAAAGCACGAGGCCACCCTTTGTTGATTCTGAAAATTCTTTTAGAATGAATGAAATAAGTTCGAGTGAACATGTGTTTTCTTTCAAAAATTAGTAGAAATTTAGTGGATCCGCAAGCTAATTTCATGCAGAACTGACAACCTTATGAAAACCGGTCAGCTTTATTGCTTCCCTTCAAAAAGCTGTTCTAGTAAGTGAGCTTTGCACAACATAGAAATTGCAGTCAATACAGTTAAAGATTACCGAGAAAGAGAATTGGTCACGCACCAACCCACACAAGACTTCAGAGCACTCCTAAGTGGAAGGCTTTAACCCCTTGATGGGGTTTTAATCCACAGGAGCCAAGCACCCTTCAAGTATCTGACCAAGCTGCCAATCTTCACGCCAGAGCCACAACAGCAAGTACTGGCAGGCACGGCGACAGGCATCACAGACAAGCCGGATCCGGTCTGTACCAAATGTCCACAGGCAGACAGGCATCAGTGGACAGTGAGCAAGGGTTCCAGGATAGGAAATCTAAAAAAGTGTCAGCTATAGTTATACATTAAAATGAAAAGTTTAAACATCAACCTAAAAAGTGAAACATACTGCCACAAAATAAAAAACTAGAATCTCAAGTCAGTCAGATCTCCAGAAGTCTCAAATTGGGCGATTTCCCTCTCCAACACAGATCAATCGTCACAACCCTACTACCACCAACTAATTCCGTGCAGAGACTGGGGCTCTCGACTATTCGCAGGACGTGTATTGGTTGCCCATCCCTCATTGTTTTTGGAGCAAGAGGACAAGAGCCAAGCCCAGGTTAGATCAGGTAGCAGTGGCAGGTATCCTTCCCTGAAGAAAATTAGTGAACCAGTTGGGCTTCTATGGTGTCAACCTTCAAATAAGTAAATTTTGAATTTTCACAACTTGCCAGCATCCCCTCTTCCTCATCTACATGCTGCTCCTTGGTGACATTTAAAAAAATTAATTCACAGGATGTAGGTGTCACTGGCAAGGCCAGCATTTACCGCCCATCCCTAATTGCCCTCGAGAAGGTGGTGGTGGTGAGCCTCCTTCTTGAACCGCTGTCATCCATATGTGAAGGTACTCCCACAGTACTTGGGAAGGGTGTTCCAGGATTTTGATCCAGTGACGATGAAGGAACGGCAAGACATTTCAAAGTCGGGATGACTTGCAAGGGAACTTTGAGTTGGTGGTGTTCTTCAAACAGTGGCAAGACTGAAGTCATCATCTTTGGCCCCCCACCACAAACTTCACAATCCTTCCCACCAAATTCTATTCCGGCCACTGTGACTAAACCAGATGGTTTACAACCTCTGCAACAAATACAACCCAGAGCGGAGTTTCTGAACCCCATATCCTCTCCATCACAAAGACTCCCTACTTCCACTTCCGTAACATTGCCTGCCTCAACCATCTACTGCTGAAAGCCTTCGTCCTCGCTTTTATTACCTCCGAACCCAACTAGATCAAGGCTATCCTGGCCAGCCTCCCATCCTTCATCAACTTGAGCTTATTCAAAACTCTGCTGCCCATATCAATCTTCCCCAACACAGAGAGAGAGAGAGAGAGAGAGAGAGAGAGAGAGAGAGAGAGAGAGAGAGAGAGAGAGAGAGAAATCCCCCAAAGTTTCCCCCAAAAAAGGGCCACTCTACTACACTATCAACTGAAAAAGTGCTTAGGAATTTTGAATTGGCACTCCGACACACGTATTACACAATGATCTGTTAAGATCTTCTAGCAGCTTTTGCCCAGAAAGCAAGTTTCGTTTCTGGAGAGAAAGTAACAAGCTAAAAAGTCAGTTACTTTCCTGCACAGGGAGAGATGGGCAGAAAGCGAGCGAGCACGTCTGCAACGCCAAGCAGAGGAAGCAAGATTCCTGTGGGATAAAAAGGGGCAGAGCGCACAAAGTCGTTCAGGCGACTGTCTGACCAACACAACCAGATTGTAAAAATCAGAACAAATTATTAAACACTTGGGAGTGGAAGAAAACTTTTCCGCAAAGCCAGTCAAGTTAAAATCGTTAACTACCAAGTTCTGTTAATTTAGCAAAAGGAAATGCAGTAGACAACAATGGTTAAAATCGCTGATGTCCAATGACAAAAGTCAGACCATATTAAAAACAAACAAGTGGATGCTACATGTTACTTTCAGGCTCTGCTATATCAAATATTTTGCTTCAAAATAAAAACTTGTAACTGGGATTCGCAGTGTTGGGAGCTCTTTACTGCATCCCCCAAAAGACTCATGCTGGGGGGAAAAGGGCCAAGGTTGCCACTACTGTCCAGAGCAACCATCCTTCACACGAGCCTCCACTGCAAGCAGCAGCAGGCTATATAACTGGGCACAAAATCCAAGATTACCAATGACGCCACCTGTACAGTCTGTGCTTATTAAACAAGTCTAGTGTACCTAATAATACAGACACACACACACCCTTCCTGAAATAATACAATTACAGGAAGAGTAGAAGGGAAGAAGGTGACAAAACCTGCAAGATGAGACAACATAGTTGCCAAGAGTCATAGCCCCAACACTATTAAGAGCTGTTATTTTTGTGTTGGAGCCAAAAATACACTGCAAAAAAAAGACATTTCAGAATCTGAACACCAGGAGAACTAAATGACTCCATTTAGTTATAAAATATTCATCTACAGGCAAACCAGAGTTTCACAAAAGGACTCACCTACAAAGCCCAATCAGCCAGTCAAGAAACCCATGTATTCCCAAGACAAGTGCAAATTTCACAAGACTGGAAGGATCATCACTCATACCCACAGTTCCCAATATTGCAAATATAGAGCCAGGCCAGGGGGAGCGAGTGAAAGAAAAAAAATGAAAAGGGACGGTGGTGGGTCAAAAAAGTGACTGTATATACACTCATGCAGAACGCAAGCCACATACATCACCTCAACTGCCATAAAAAAACCCTTTAAAAATCACAAAAATGTTCATCTTCATCCACTGTTCATTCTCACTTCAACCAGCGCATTCCCATCAGCTGCTGCTCAGTTCCTCCAGCACTGCATTATTTAAACAGCAACTCTACCGCCCGACTTCAGTCCTGGCTCCCCATTGCTTAGTTTCAATCTCCGAGTTTAAAACCCAAGAGTCTGGACTGAAGCTGGAAATATAGGTCATTTAAACCTCACAAACCAACAGCTGATAGAATGTCTTTGGAACCCCATGTTCTTCATAGAATTTGCTCCAGTACATTAGCTGCGGGAATGAAGCCTTGGTAGAGACTAGAAATCACCACTTTGCTTGCCTGAATGACCAATCTGCTAAACAAAGCCAAAGCAATCATCCCCTGTAAAAAAGGTTGAAAGAAGTGAAAATGCACACTAACAATTTATGTTGGGCAATACGCTTAGTTATACACCTCAAATTGCTCTCACGAATACTGCATCCTAATGTTTGAAAGCTCAATTGCTCCCTACGAATAAGCCACATTTCAAAGTTCTGAATCCCAAGAGCAGGAGTGGGAGCTTTGCCAAAGTTCAAATGAACTTTTACAAATTTAGGTCTACCTTCTCCAGTTCAAATGGAGTCAGTCATTCCCTTGAGTGGTGTGGGTAACTTACTTATCTATGGGCGTCGACTCACACTGCCATGTCTATTTGCACGAGAGCATAACTCACAGATGTAAAAATAGCATCCGTGTGATCTAGACCGGATACTAGTGTACTTTGCATATGTATTTCTTCAATAGCAAACCAAGTTACCACTAGATGAAGTAAGGCTTGATACAAATCATTAAGCTGCTTTATCTCAGTATGAACATATGTTCAGAAAACAGTACAACTTGCCGTCTCAATTAAATACAATGAACACACCAGGCTACATCACTTCAGTGGCTGATCTTAACTTGGGCAGAATGATGCCTCCTGCAGTTTGTCCTGCAGCCCAGGGCAGTATGTCCGATCCCTGCAGTCTCCGGTCCTTTTTCTGACCCTACCTTTTGCTGTGCGACTGTTTATACAACAAGAGGCAGAGATCAACACATTGAGTGAAAGGTGCTTTCCCCACCCCCCACCACCCCCACCTGATTGCCTAGCCGAGCTAACAAATTGATTGTTTCGACTCTAGGGAAACCAACTTCCAATTTGCACATTAACCACTCGTCATCGAGGAGCCCTTTCGCACCCCACCCACCCCAACCTTCGGAGAATACACTTTTGCTTAAAGAAAACAAAAATTATTAAATGCAACTCATTTTCAAATCCTCTCTGTGGAAGGGGTCAGAACATCCTGAAACAACATAGTATTAAAGAATCACACACATCCACCACACACTTGTGGCAACATTACCAAGGACTTCATTAGCTTTCATACTTTTGCTTTACAATGACAAGATAATGGCCCATGGATCAAAAGGAAAAATTATCGCCAGTATCATTACCAGTGATTCACAGCACCACAACATTCTTCAGCTTTGACAAGCCACTCCAATTTCCTGTTGGAAGGGGCTATGCTATCTTGAAATCAATTCTTCCAAGACACACCAACTCCCACATGTAAACATGCGTTTGCACAACAGCTGTTCACATTCGCCAAAAAAAGGAGAAAGGTGATCAGGTGGTTTCATCTCACTGAAGCAGTTACAAATAAAAATCATACTGGACAGGTCAATCATTGAATGAGTACAGTGATGAGCAAGCAGGTTGCATAAGTGCTGCCAATGGGCTCGATTCTTCATTGTTGTGATTCAACAAACCACTGACAGTCATTGCACAACTATTCACTCGTTCAAAGTTCTTGAAACTGTTCTTTGCAGGAAAAATATTCCAGCGCTGATTGCTATGGCCAATGCACAACAGATGGAAAGTGATGCAAATTACATTACACAATTATCGGGCAACTGATCTGACGAGGGGATCGAGAGCTCTTGTGCAAGACGGAGACAGGCAGAAAAATAACATACCAACTAACAGCTATTATACAATTTGAAGTTACTGGTGCAAAGAGACAGGCATGAAACTGAAGAGGCCTTTGTTCTATAAAAGCAATGACCAAGCAATAAAATCCATTCTAAAAATAACCTGTCAGCTTCAATTTCATCACTTTCCATATAGAGACATGCAAGCTTAACCACGACTCACTGCACAGCTTGTAAAAGGCAATACATCTTAACTGGAATATGGCTAAATAGCTGTTCTATTGCTTCTGTATTGCAGGCTGCATCAAAAAACCACTAACAAAACACACTAACTTGGAGCTTGCTGTAGTTTTATTTCATCAAAATGGATGAGAACATGGGTTAAATTCCAGCCATGTACATTAAAGGCACAAGTCAAAAAAAAAAAGCAGAGTCAGATGAGGAAATTGCATCAGCCAAACTTACCATACAATATTGAATAAAGAAATACTCATTTCCTCCTCTCCGATGACTCGCACAGTAAGTGTCCTGTCTATTGTAGAAGCAAGCTGAACAAACCAGGGGCACCACAAACGTCCTCCATAGCACTACAATTTTAAAAAAACCCACAGGGTTCTTGCTCCTGGTGGCCATCCAATGACTCCAGCTGGAAGGTTCATGCACGTCGAAGCCATCTGAAAGCAGGATGCATTTTGGCAGCGAGTCTCTCCATGCCACTGCTCACCGCATTAAAGTAAACTTGTGAAGAACCAGAATATTTTCTGGAATGGTTATCCTAGCATATTGGGAGAGGAAAAGGGTAAAGAAAGAAAACTCTGAATGTAAATAATGCTGTGGGGATCATTAGTTTTGAAAGTTTTATTCAGTAGTTTTGGGGCAGAGTTGCAAATTTGATTACAATTGAGCTAGATATTTGATGCAGGCACCAGGAAACCTTTCTGAAGCCACTAAATTTCAATGCTTCAAGCTTAACTAAAGAGCCAGTGTAGTGTTAGCGATCATTTAATGGCAAACAGTCAATGGTAAATGGAAGAAGAAAGCACAGCTTTCAGAATGTCAGTATTTCCCCCAAGCAAGACTGTCAAGTGTCATCTTCAAATGTTTAGCAAGTTTTGCTTCCTGAAGCAACACGAGGATTAGGTTTGCTTATGTAGCCTCAAGTCAAGTCATCTCTCCCGCAACAATCTGAGTGCGACTGGTAAAGGACCCTCGACCCAAGAGCAAGAGTAGAAACAAATCTGAACTTCCAATATGGTAGCAGATGCTATCAGCTTTAACTGTCTGAGGAAGTGGTTATTCCATCTTAAATTAACAAAACCCTTGTGTCCGATTGTTGAGCTGCCCTGCAGACAAAGCTTCGAGACAATCAGAGTTATGCCCACAGCCCTGCCCACACTGCAACAGCTCCTGAACTGTGTCCAACAAATTTAGGGAAATAACGTGAATAGGATTT
This sequence comes from Squalus acanthias, assembly GCA_030390025.1. Lineage (NCBI taxonomy): Eukaryota > Metazoa > Chordata > Chondrichthyes > Squaliformes > Squalidae > Squalus > Squalus acanthias. The sequence goes on from CM059440.1 coordinate 8,371,214, forward strand.
AATAGCAAAAAGCATCTAATCATAATACTTCACGTTCATCAACTGCACTAATGGATTTGCTCCTGTAGTTTCTCAGCTGCAGGACTGGTCATCTTGGAAGAACTGCAGCACTTGGTGGCAAAAATAGCTTTTAAGGATAGTTCCTGAAGGTGATTAAAAGAAGTTCCAAATCTTTAACAGGTTCACAGTATGGTATTGAAGAATGTGGAAGCTGAAAAATCTGTCTTAAAAACCCTCAGAGCAAAACTAGAACTAATCATTTTTACAAGATTGAAAAACAGCCTGGTTTTAGAGAGCTAGAAAGTGAAGTCTGCTGAATATCATTTGTTTCCTAAACAAATCGCGCCCATCAGATTTAAAATCACCACTGCATTACTGCTCAGTATTAAAACAGGTTTGGTGTTGTCTTTCACACATGAAACCCCCAACTTCAGTCAAGCTTACATGGATGTGCTTCCCCTGAAGGAGGTTGGTATCCCTCCCATCTGGTCACAGCAGGACACCAGACCATCCAGTCAGGAAATAATATGGCACTGCATATAGTGACACCAATATTCCCGGCCAGAGTGGAGATGATTGGATAATTCTCCCATCACTCACACCTGGAAACCGCACTGCTACAAGTGAACATGATTGATTTTACACACCTCATTTGGGCCCTGCTGCCAACTCATTGGCCAACAGTGGTGTCCAATAGTCAATGGTATGTAGTGAGAATCAGAGTAGATAGATGGTTTTTAAAACAACATTTATTCAGTTATCCTTCACTTTTGAAAACACCTCTTAATGCAAGTCTTCAACTGCTCATTCAAGGCAAAGGATCACATGCCAGAAGCACACACTCAGCACGGACTCAATGGGACGAATAGCCTCCTTCTGTGCCGTTATGACTATGATTAATGATTCTCATGCAGCCCATGATTTCAGAAATGGGGCAACTGAAAATTTACCCTACACATTAGTTTTGCAACAGTCCACAATGTACTGGTTGTTATGTGAACAGCAATTGAGATCTAGCAGTCCGCACAGGTTAGATAGCAGAATATCAAGTGCAGTCTTAAATCAGGATGTAAAATCCAACTGAGAGATTTTTGGTTCTCTAAATAGACACGATTAATACAGCAACTTCCAAGAATATCAGCACTAAAAAAACAAATGTGAAGCGAAATCCCAAGCTTTTATACAAGCAGAAGCAGATCTCCCACAGCAAATTGGGCGGTGTCATTTTATAAGGATAGGCGTGCTGTACCACACGTAGCACAATGTATTGTTCTGTTGCCAAGATGGACCTGACTTTAAAATGTAATTAGACAGACAACGTCAGGACCAGCACATTCCCTCCAGCCATCGACGCCACATTTGAGAGTCTGATAATTATGCTTTGTCAGTCCCAAACGATGCACCGCCACTCACTGCCTTTCTTCAGTCCTCAACTTCGCACTAGCGGCACTAGCTTGCATCTCCACTCTTGGCTGCACTCTCCAAACACGATTTACTATGTCAAGGCTGCTCAAAATTCATTGAAACAATGATCACAGAAGGAAAGAGCTTCAAAAAGGAAGCAAGTAAGCTGGCTGATCTGAAGGCCAACACGGATTCATAGCCAAAAGATAAAAAGCATTAATGCCGAGTAACATAGCTACTACAAAAAGACTATAGCAAACCTTGCAGGGGGAGACATATCCCACAGATGTGGTAAATAACCTCAGAATAGGCAAAACGCCTTTCATTTGTCATTTAAGTGACTGAAGCTATGCATCACCACAAGCCAGCACCGCCAGAGGACCTCTGCCCATCAAACACCTCCTAAACCACCATGCTCTCCTACACCACCTACCCAACAGTCTCATAGCAGCAGATAGATTGCCCGACAGCTTCGTCCTATCCTAGCTTACTTAGGACTCCCTTGGCTGGAGCTCTTTGCTGCTTCACTTCTAGTCTCCTGTGCCTCTCTTTCCCCACCCATTCTTGCCTTTCATAATCTATGACAAAGCATCTAACTGCCTTGACCTGACCCTGCTTTCTAGCACTCCCTCCATAAACCCATCTCCTGCCTTTAAACCCTTTCTCAAAACTCGTTGTACTTTTGAATATCTATGTGCATTGTCCAGTTCTCTTCTTCATAAAAAAGGTATTTGTAATAGTCTTCAACATTAAAATTCTATAATAATTTGTTGCTGCTGCTGTTCAGGGAACTTACACTTGGCTTGAAATTCCAACCTGCAATGATTGGCCAAAAAAAAGACACTGTTCTGGACCTAACAAGGTGTGACATCTGGAGTGTGACAGACACATGTTAAACTTCTGCCTGTCACAAATCTGCACCACTGACCCAGTCAGATTTTCAGGCCTCTGGGTCATTGAAGTATTTATGGTGGACTTCACAGGCTCTGTCGACGAGTCTGGTTAGTAATGGAGGCAGCGATTTACAGTGGCAGGCCTTGGAGTTACTCAGAAAACTGGGAAGCTTTTTTGGGGGGGGGGGGGGGGGGGGGGGGGGGGGGGAGATGTGGTGGGGGGGGAGAATTCTGGCGCAATGGTCAATACAAAAATCGATTGGTCTGCCATCAAATGCACACGTGCTCTAGCATTTTAAAATTTATATCTTAAACCCTCGATGACCCTTGCCTCCAGCATTGCCATGAACCAGATGATGCATTTCCATCATTTGAATATCATTTCAATACATCCACCCGCATACGGGTGTCATGATCAAATGTCACACATGACATCCAGCAGGGGTGGGGCGTGGCAGAGCGCATCTTCAGAACCATTTCAGAACTTTGCCAGTGCAGAAAATGGTAGAGGGAGGGCAGAAGATCCCAGCTAATAAGCTGAAGTTAAAAATTAAGGATTCAAATACCAATACAGGCAATTGAAATTTACTAGGAAACTTTGAAAATTAATCAGGAGCAAAATACAGTTTAATATCAAAGCACGAAAGGTTTGGTTTCAAAAAGCACGGCATAAAACCCATTAAATTATAAAATACCTTTTGGCAGAAGAAATATTTACCAGTGTACTTGAGTAGCCAATAGATTTGCGTTGACTGCATGAGTAATACCATAAGCTCATTATACTGAGTCCTATGGTGTCGGTTACATTCACGCAAGTGACCAATAGCTTTATGTATATAACCAGACCAAAAGAGACACAGACTTGCAGTGCTACACCTTAGTAACTGAAGAAAGCTTTGCCCCCATGCATTAGTATTTTGGAAAAGTATTATTGGAACCAAACACACACCACTTCATGACTAACAACATTCCTTAGACCTGCCTTTACTGGTAATATACTTACAGCACGTGATGCAAAATGGCGTTAAAACATTTGTAGGCGTTTGGATCACAGGTGTACGAATACAAGTTTAAAAAATCAGCTAGAGAAAACAGAGTTAAATTCAAACGTTTGCTTGCACTGAAACACACATTTCAGAGCGTGACCAGGTATTAAAAAGAGGGCCACGGCAATTTGACCTTGCAAGCAGGTTACGCCAGGATTATGGAATGAATCTACCAGCTTCATTTATCGTGGTGCCACAGTGACTAATTCACCCTGCAGGCCAGCCATGGCTTATTGTAAAAGCTGCTACCTCCCAGCATAAACTGACAACTAGATGATCAGAGTTCTTGCTGGTTCTGTTGCTCTCCTTTCACCTCCACTCCCTGACCTTCAGGAAAACAAACTGGCATTATTAAAGTCATTGGCAGACACCCAGTCCATTATAGCTGCAGCACAAAATCTCTTCCAACCCCACCCCAGAATCCCCTGTAGTGAAGCGGCGTGTTAAGACACCATTCTGTACGAAATCTACCATTTAGCCCCACCCACAAGTCATTCTAGATCTTAAAGGCTTCAATTCCAACTCAGTGCTTAGTAATAGGTTAAGCTACTTTGTGTTATATATAGCAGCTACTTCTGCAGATTCTGCATACTTTCGTACAACTAAAAGGATTAATATAGTTTCTTTTTTTTTTTTTAAAAAGGCTTCAGATGTGTGACTGAAAGACCGTGCTCAAATACTGCTATTTTTCCATAGTAATTATTATTTTTAAAATTACTTGGCCTCTTCCAATTATTGCCATGAATATCATTTTGGAACCAGGTCTTCAGACAGCACAAATGCAAAGAATCATATATATATTAAATCCAACTGCTTTGGAAGTGTGTGCTGCATTTGCCTTACTCCCAAACTTCAGCGACAGCCCTGTAAAATGTAAATGAGGTCAGAGAGCCGCCGAGAGAGGTGTTCCCTCCCCGCCCCCAAAAGGCCCTATGCTACCAGAGGCAGTAACTCGACCAGAAGTAGTCACAAGCAGAACACAAGCAGCTGCTGCCTACCACGGGCAAGCAAAGGGCTCAGCCCATCCACACACACCAGCAACACAGTCACCTGCACGTACTGTCCCCAAACAGGCACAAGATCCTGGGCCAGAAAAGATATCATAATTAAATTGTACATTCAGGCTCGCTTTCATTTGAACTGATTCTGTAGAACACGTGGCTAGGAAGAGTGGATCTATTTCCCTTAGCAGTGAGGTCAATAACCAGGGGGCGTAGATTTAAAGTAATTGATAGAAGGATTAGAGGAGAGTCGAGGAGAAATGTTTTCATCCAGAAGGTGGTGGGGGTCTGGAACTCACTGCCTGAAAGGGTGGTAGAGGCAGAAACCCTCATCGCATTTAAAAAATACTTGGATATGCACTTGAAGTGCCGTAACCTACAGGGCTACGGACCAAGAGCTGGAAAGTGGGATTAGGCTGGAGAGCTCTTTTTCAGCCAGCACAGACACGATGGGCCGAATGGCCTCCTTCTGTGCTGTAAATTTCTATTATTCTACAACATCAGTTTGGGCCAAAATCAAGACACAGCGGATTTGAATAAATACAGACATGCAGAATAGACTTGACCACCAATGGCTTCTAGGCTATATTCTATATAGCCATCAGAATTTTTAAACTAGGCCAGTAACACTCAGTCATTTTTGGCTTCCTCAAAGTCCAATTTACTTGGTACCTCCTTCCTCAATGGGCACCCACAGCATGCCATCAGATCACTGCAACAAGCATGGCGTGGGCTATTTTATTTTTCCTTTCAGGTGGATGGTGGTAAATTGGCCAGTTATACATGACCTCAAACTGTAGCAGTTTCAATTTTGTCCATTTCTAAATCTGGCTAAAATAAAAGCAGAAAATAAACAGATCAATCCACATCAGAGAGAAAGGAGACCAACATTCTGGGTGTAAACCTGCAATAGAAAGGAACAAGCTGTTGCATGTTTCCAGTTTGCTCTTTAGCTCCAGCTAGATTTTGCCTCATCTAGTATTCCCCAAGGAATTAAAGAAAATAAATGTCTTATCAGCCCCACACCGGCCCACCCACCACCAGACTGCTCCTATGCCTTCTTTAGGAGTCAGCCCTGGCTCAGTTGGTAGCACTCTCACCGGAGTCAGAGGTTGTGGGTTCACAGTCCCACTTGAGAACAAAAAAAACTAGGCGGACGCTCCAGTGCAGTATTGAGGGAGTGCTGCACTGTCAGAGGTGCCGTCTTTTGGGCGCGACGTTAAGCCAAAGCCCCATCTGCTCGCTCAGGTGGGTGTAAAAGATTCCATTGTACTCTTTCCTAAGAGGAGCAGGAGAGTTCTGCCGGTGTCCTGGCCAAAATTAATCCCTTTGGTCCTGATCACATAACAGTTTGTGGGGGCTTGCTGTGCTCAAATTGGCTGCCACGTTTCCTACATTACAACAGCGACTACACTTCAAAAAGCACTTTTGGGGCGCCCCAAGGTGGTATATAAATGCAACATGCACAGTTTTAGTCATGTGTTAATTCCAGCAGGAAACACTTTGCCTACACTCACATCTACCACAGTTCAATAACCGAGAAAGTAAAGCACTCAACGATCATAAAAACTCACTCTGCTTTTGATGATGTTACCATTCCAAACACACACAAAGGTTAAAGTACACATGCACATATGGTGTGAATATGAGCACTGCCCAATGACAGTGTCTATCACACATTTACTAATCAGAACTGCAATTTACCATGTCTAGATGCCCAATTCCTCACATGGGACAATTGGCCAATACTAGCCAAAAATATGCTTTCTTTGAGTTCAGCCCAAACATTATTTTTAAAGATATGAAAACCGATTTGGTATCAAGAGTAAAACTAAACCAGCCCACTGAGCTGTTTGCATATGATCTAATAGGAATTACTAGAACAAAAAAAGTGAAAGATACCACACTGACAACAGAATGTATGTAGGCTATGACTATACAGCCAGATATATTACAGGTTAAACAGAGCCACAAGTTACTGCTGAAATCAATACAATCAGTCCACAAAAGGTTAATACAACTTTCAAGAACTTGAATACAATATGCAATAGGACTTTTGGATCAGTCCAGTGTGTCCTTTGATCAACCCTCCAGATGTGACGTATGTGGGTAATGCAAATCCTCGTTCATGCAGAGAGTCTGGATCTTCGGCCGGAACTAAAATGGAGCAAACAACCTGAGCTGTGATTAATGCCATGAATGTTTTTCGTGTTGTATATCCATTTTCTTGATGCAAAGACAGTCAACAGATCCCACACCATGCGAGGCGAGGGATCCCGCACTTTGTGAGGGAAAGTGTTAAGATCTGGACATTCACCATTTCCTCCATACAATTCCCTGGCCTATTCCTCTGCTCATCAATCCACACGTCCATTTCAAAACAAGCTGCTGTGGCCGCCAAGTAACTTTCTGACTTATAAAGAAAGCCCGTTTTAGGACAGATGTTTCCTACTGCAGTACATACACTATCAAGGTCCAATTGTGCAGCCAATTCTGCGTATTGGTCGTCAGGAGAAAAGGCTTACACCTGGAGACACAGCTAGCTGAAACTAATTTTTTTTTAAAAAGCAGATTTGCTCCAATGATCCAACATCACTAAATAATTAAACAGAATTCTCCCATACCCTGGTCTTGGGGACCAGAGACCAACCATACACATGGCCTTGGAAATGTTATTATTTGGACACCAACTTCCAGTCCTCCACATTTAAACAAAACAGGGAAGGGCAAACATAATCCTTTCTGAAGTGTTTGAAGTTGCATTTTTTGCACCCTTGTAAAGTGTTTTTTGGTGTGCCAATGTAAAAGCAGCAGTGTAAGAGAAAGGCTTGCATTTACATAGCGCTTTTCACGACCACCGGACGTCCCAAAGCGCTTTACAGCCAATCAAGTACTTTTAGAGTGTAGTCACTGTGTAATGTAGGATACACAGCAGCCAAATTGCACACAGCAAGCTCCCACAAACAGCAATGTGATAATGACCAGATAATCTGTTTTAGTGATGTTGATTGAGGGATAAATATTGGCCCAGCACACCAGGAATAACACCCCTGCCCTGGTTTGAATAGTGCCATGGGATCTTTTATGTCCACCTGAGGGGAGGGGAGGGAGGGGGGGGGGGGGGGGCAGACGGGGCCTCGGTTTAACATCTCATCCGAAAGATGGATAGGTGGAGTGCGGAGATATGTGGAGCACTTAAAGAAATGCAACAAATTGTGCTCCAATATATACAAATTATTCCCTATTGTGCACCCCCTTAAGGAACCTGTAAGTGACCCATTGCATGTGGGGGGTTTTAGTAGTAATTTGGTAAACAAAAGAGGCCAGTACAGATGACTCAAACATGGCAAGTCTGCTGTTGATACATGTACAAATACAATAGATCAAGTACTGCCAGTGCATAAATTGCATGCAGTCATCCAAAAGCACAGACCAAAAGGCAACAAAGGAAACTCTACACAGTCAGCAAGCACCACCCTCTGCCCCAGAGGGCAAATATACCTGGATATAATGACCTAGACTGATCATCCTCGCCCAGTTGCCATGTTAGTTAAAATGTACCAGAAAATAAATTATGCAATTCAAAAAGTTGGATAACTACAGAGCACTAATTTCATCACGGAATGCACATCAAAACCGATGGTGAAATGTAGAATGTGTCTACAATCCTAGCAGTCACGAACTGAATAAGGGACACCAACTCCATAATGCCTTCCCACACTCTTTCCCTTCCTCTCCCCTTGGTCCTCTGCAGTTGCACTATTTTTAGCAGCACTGGAAGATCCAAGCAGTTGCAGATTGCCAAAAATACACATCAATTGCAGAGTTTAAAAAAACACACGCCTTAGAAGTTCGGACTAGAGAGAGAGAGAGAGAAAACGCGAGCTAGATAGGTTTACATGTTCTAAACAGAAAGCAGCCGCAAAACTATTGACAAGAACTGCCGCGAAGACGTTGCTCGGGCGCATTTTGAAAGGGACCCAGGAATGCAGCGAGAGTGTTGTCACACGTTTACCTGGGATTGCAGCTCAACACGGTGAAAAGAGGGGAGGGAGGGTTCAAATGGCAAGAGCTGAGCATTGGGAAGAGGCTGCGGGAGGTGAAGTGGACTCCAACTCTCCCCGCCAGCCGGCCGCGGAAACTCGCTCAACAACAACAACAACAAAAAGAGCAGAGACTTTTCTTAAACTCATTCTCCACTCGGTGGGGTTGCCAGGTGACTAAATAAAACAAAATAATAAACTGCGACGTCTCTCGGAGAATGTCTCAGCTTCAGAAGGGCAGCCGATATTCCGGGTCACAAGTTCATCTACCTTTAAAACTCAAGCTGTCGTTCAAACAATTTTTAATTTATTTTTTAAAAAAGGGAGCGAGTTCACTTCATAGATTCATTCGAAGTTTGAGAAAAACTTATTTTTAAATTTAAAAAAAAAAGTATATACACAATATTTTTTTAAATCATGAGATGGGGCGCGGGGTGATAATGCGCCACTAGCCAGCCCGGGGAAATAAAGCTCCAAACAACCAGGCTGCAAACACGATGAAAGTTGTTTTAAAATGGGGGTTTTAAACTGCTTTAGAGAGACAGAAGCAGACAGACAGAGTTTCGGCAGCTACTTGATGGGAGAAGCTTCGCAAATGGACACACGGAGTTTGGAGACATTGTAGCCAGCAGCCGCCGCACAATCCCCACACTGCAGGATACAATGTTGCAAAGAGACACATTCACACAAAGAGTTACCTGGCCAAGATTCCAAGCGCCCCTGCTTCCCTCACACAGCTTCCCCAGCGCTCTCTGTAGCGCAGCCCCGATCCCGAGTACCAGCTATGGCGACAAAACTATCTCTTCACCATCCCCCCTCACAACCACCAACTCCACCGGCTTTTATCCGCCGTCATATAACTCCGCTCGCCAGCGCCTCCCCGCCAGAGAGCCCGTAAAACACCCAGTAAACCCGCCCCTCACAAACAGCCCCGGCCCGTAAAACACCCAGTAAACCCGCCCCTCACAAACAGCCCCGGCCCGTAAAACACCCAGTAAACCCGCCCCTCACAAACAGCCCCGGCCCGTAAAACACCCAGTAAACCCGCCCCTCACAAACAGCCCCGGCCCGTAAAACACCCAGTAAACCCGCCCCTCACAAACAGCCCCGGCCCGTAAAACACCCAGTAAACCCGCCCCTCACAAACAGCCCCGGCCCGTAAAACACCCAGTAAACCCGCCCCTCACAAACAGCCCCGGCCGGTAAAACACCCAGTAAACCCGCCCCTCACAAACAGCCCCGGCCCGTAAAACACCCAGTAAACCCGCCCCTCACAAACAGCCCCGGCCCGTAAAACACCCAGTAAACCCGCCCCTCACAAACAGCCCCGGCCCGTAAAACACCCAATAAACCCGCCCCTCACAAACAGCCCCGGCCCGTAAAACACCCAGTAAACCCGCAGCTCAAACATCCTAGCCCGTATTCGTAGAATCATAGAATGGTTACAGCACAGAAGGAGGCCATTCAGCCCGTCGAGCCCGTGCCGGCTCTCTGCAAGAGCAATTCAGCCAGTCCCACTCCCCTCCCTTTCCTGTAGCCCTGCAAATTTTTTTCCTTCAGGTACTTATCCAATTCCCTTTTGAAAGCCACGACTGAATCTGCCTCCGTTACTCTTTCAGGCAGTGCATTCCAGATCCTAAGCACTCACTGCGTAAAAAAGTTATTCCTCATGTCGCCTTTGGTTCTTTTGCCAATCTCCTTAAATCTGTGTCCTCTGGTTCTCGACCCTTCTGCCAATGGGAACAGTTTCTCTCTGTCTACTCTGTCTAGACCCCTCATGATTTTGAACACCTCTATCAAATCTCCTCTCAACCTTCTCTGCTCTAAGGAGAACAACCCCAGCTTCTCCAGTCTATCCCATAACTGAAGTCCCTAATCCTTGGAATCATTCTCGTAAATCTTTTCTGCACCCACTTTAAGGCCTCTCTAAGGTATTACACCCAGTAAACTCACACCTCAAAATCCCAGTCAGCCTGCATCCTATTGCACAGTCAATATTCCACTTGGCTTTGATTATATTACAGCAAAACTATTCTATGCCTTAATTATTTCAGCAACTTTGCTAAAAAAAAGGTGAACTCATATCTACATTGCTCCAACAATTGACCCTAATGTTGCTAACTCCTCCACAACAAGGATCTGAAAAATATCTCCCAGGAGATACCTAACATAAGTGAAAGAAATAATCTATATTTCATACACTCGAGTAGCTCCCAGAAATATAAACTGGAATAACAGAGGATTAAGATGTGGGACTTGATATCCTGAAACTGAATTTTGGTAAACTTTCAACTGAATAGGTTGGGAAGGACCAGGGGTCACTCTTACAAGTTACGTAAGGGCAGAACGTGGCTTGATGTTCGGAGGTTCTTCTGTTCACAGAGGATAGAGGACCTTTGGAACAGATTGCTGGCTCACACGGTGAAAGCTGATTCACCAAATTCCTTCAAGCGAGAGCTGGACCTGTTTCTGGCTGGGGCGGAGATCAGCTCGCACAGGAGGCAAGAAGCTGGTAACGTTAATCAGGGCCAGAGTGCTCCCCTGGATTAGTTTCGATCGCCTAAGGGTGTCGGAGAGGAATTTTCCAGACGTTTCCTCCTAAGTGATTAGGGTTTCTATCTTTCTTTATTGCCTTTCCCAGGAGATGACGTAGCTCCAGGTGGGATGGGAAGCAATGTTCCCTGTAATATTTTTTGGGCCGCATGGCCCCTTTAACGGGCTGCGCGGCCCATTCAAAATTCCACGCATGTGCGTTTTTTTTTCAATTTAAAATCCGGCTCACTGGCTGCACGGGACAGGCTAGATGAACTAGTAGGTCTTTCCTGTTTGTCATTTTTCGTATGTTCGTAAATAACTTGTGATTGTTTACAATGGCCGATTTACAAACACAAATGTAAAACATTTTTTTGCTTGAGAAGTCAAGATTGAGAGGCCAAGGCTCATAGTGAAAGAAATGGCACAGGTAGAAAACAGAAGACAAGGTACAAAAGGAAAGACTTGCATTTACATAGCGCCTTTCACGACCACCTGACTTCTCAAAGTGCTTTACAGTCAATGAAGTACTTTTGAAGTGGAGTCACTGTTGTAATGGCAATTACTTCTAGTGATAGAATAGTTGTGTGTGATATAATCAAGCCCAAGTGGGATATTTGCTGTGTGAATATGGTGCAGTTACACTGGGATCAAAGGCCTGAAGATTGCAGGATGAACAGAATCATAGAAAGGGCAGAAAAAGGCCATTCTGCCCATCATGCCTGTGCAAGTGCTAGCTCCACCTCAAAGCCACCTACACCTGAAAGGGTGGTAGAGGCAGGAACCCTCACAACATTCAAGAAGCATTTCGATGAGCACTTGAAACGCCATAGCATACAAGGCTACGGACCAAGTGCTGGAAAATGGGATTAGAATAGACAGGGCTTGATGGCCGGTGTGGACACGATGGGCCGAAGGGCCTCTTTCTGTGCTGTATAACTCTATGACTGTCTGACTAATCCCAATTCCCTGCTATTTTCTTGTACTCATCAAATATTCAGTTAATTCTATCTAAAATGTTGTGATTGAATTAACTTTAAATAGCCACTTGCAGTAATGCATTCCTTATAATAACCTTCTGCATGAAAATTAATTAATCTAACAGAGGCACTGGAGAGGGTGCAGAGAAGATTTACAAGGATGATACCAGAAATGCGAGGGTATACCTATCAGGAAAGGATGAATAGACTGATTCTCTTTTCTCTTGAAAAAAGAAGGCTGAGGGGTGACCTAATAGAGGTCTTTAAAATTATGAGAGGTTTTGATAGAGTGGATACAGAGAGAATGTTTCCACTTGTGGGGAAGAGCAAAACTAGAGGCCATCAATATAAGACAGTCACCAAGAAATCCAATAGGGAATTCAGAAGAAACTTCTTTACCCAAAGAGTGGTGCGAATGTGGAACTCGCTACCACAGAGAGTGGTTGAAGCGAATAGTATAGATGCATTTAAGGGGAGGCTGGACAAGCATATGAGGGAGAAGGGAATAGAGGGTTATGCTGATAGATTTAGATGAGGAAAGACGGGAGGAGGCTCGAGTGGAGCATAAACGCCGGCATGGACTGGTTGGGCTGAATGGCCTGTTTCTGTGCCGTATAAACTATGTAATCCAATTAATCCTCTGAAGATGAATCTGAAAGATTAAAAGGTAGAGAGTTTCACAGTTTTAAAATACTGGCACGGAATAATTTAAAATTGGAGACTGTGGCCTCGAGATTTGAGTGCGCAGCGCCCATTTATCGGGTGAAAGCGGGTGCTACGGGGGCCAAGATGGCATACAGCGTGCACGTGCTGAGTCCACACCGGAAGTGCACCACATGTCATATTGGTTAGGGTGACCGACCGTCACCCAAGGCACTCGCCTGGGCCTATTGCTGATGCAAACTGGGGGCCTAACACCTGTTTTAGGCCCTTTGGGCAAGTGGTTGCCGACTGACCACAGCATGCGCACAGCACAGCAGCCAAAGCAGCGGTCCTACCTTACCTGAATGTGGACCCAGGAGGAGCAGGAGTTCTCCTTCTAGCTTCAAATGAAAACTGCAGGGCAGTGCCGACCCACGCTCGCCCCCCTTCCAATTGCCCCCACCACCACCACCGCCACCACCGCGACCGGTGAGATGTCTCCAGGACCCGCGTCCGGTGCCTGCAGCGCGTCGGTAATATACAAATAAGGACCAGCGGCACAATTTGCCGTGATCCTGCCTCTTTGGGCGCTTGCAGCGCAAGGCGCTACGCCAGGATCGCGCCTCACTTCAGGCGCAATCCCATTTCTGGGCCTTGTGCTGAGATTTCATTTCCAGACAGTGGGGATACAGGGAGGAGGAAGAGAACGCGAGATGGCATATTTGCAACTTAGGCGGGACAAGAGTGGAAAGTTAAGACAAGAGAAGTTAAGTCCAAGAGAAAGGCGATAAAGTTTGTGGTAGAGAGGTAGGTTGGATTCTCGAGGTAAGAGTGGGATTGCTTATCAGACAATAACCTTTCTTTGGTGTCCTGTTCAGAAGCTCAGGAGAAGTGTTAGAACAGCCTCCCCAGATATGGCAGCAATGTTCAAGTCCTAGGCTTTAAAAATCGTTAAGAGTACGGCACAAAATCACTGCAAGTCATTTATTCGTGGGAGTCATGGGCAGAAAGGTACTTTTTCATATATTCAATATAGAGGAGTAGAGAAGCATGTGGTTGTGAGGGGAAGATGCAATCTTGGCCTTGGACAACACCTAGTAATTGGTTTAATTCTACTGATACTTATCTCTCTTGCACTAAAATTAAAGTAAAACCAAACTGCGACAATTTTTCTTTCATGTTTTGAGGGACAACACTGTACAATTTACTCTTTGTTGCCTTGTGGTCAGCAGGCAGTCGCAGGGATGATAAACAAATGATTAGGCTTTATTGCGAAAGGCAGCAGTGTTGAACTAAGGAATCTGAAATGTCAAAGATTGCATTATGTTTAGATGTGTTGTATTTATTGGATCTTCTGAACTGAACTATGTCTGTAACCACCTCTGGTCATAAGAACATGAACAATAGGAGCAGGAGCAGGCCATTCGCCCCCTTCGAACCTGTTCCACCATTCAATAAGATCATGGCTGATCTTCTACCTCAACTCCACCTTCCCGCACTATCCTCATATCTCTTGATTCCCTTAATATCCAAAAATCTATCGGCCTCTGTCTTGAATATACTCATGATGTGGAGATGCCGGCGTTGGACTGGGGTGGACAAAAATGAGAAGTCGCACAACACCAGGTTATAGTCCAACAGATTTATTTAATTTTACAAGCTTTCGGAGCTGTCGCTCCTTCCTCAGGTAAGTTAGCAGTGAGAGAATCTCCCAGAATTCACAATTTAAACACAGACAAAATCTATTCAAATATTTCCCTACATCAAAGACACACTAAGAGCACAGCCAAGACAATGAGATGTGTCCCAGGGGGTCCAACGTGTCAAACCACCTGCTGGCTGCATATCCTGTCGATTTGTGTTGGTTCTTGTGTTAGTCTTTTTTTAAAAAAACCACCTGGGAAGACCGGCCATGATGTCAAGTCACGTTCTGTATCGTGACATGAACCCGATATTGCGATTGAGGCCATCCTCATGAGTGCGGAACTTGGCTATCAGTTTCTGCTCTATGATTTTGCGCTGTCGTGTATCCCGAAGGCCGCCCTGGAGAACGCTTACCCGCAGATCCGAGGCTGAATGCCCCTGGCTGCTGAAGTGTTCCCCGACTGGGAGGGAACCCTCCTGCCTGGCGATTGTTGCGCGGTGTCCGTTCATACGTTGTCTCAGTGTCTGCATGGTCTCGCCGATGTACCATGCTCTGGAGCATCCTTTACTGCAACGTATCAGGTAGACAACATTGGCCGAGTCACATGAGTATGTACCGTGTACCTGGTGGGTAGTGTCCTCACGTGTGATGATGGTATCTGTGTCCATGATTTGGCATGTCTTGCAGAGGTTGCCGTGGCAGGGTTGTGTGGTGTCTTGGTTGCTGTTCTCCTGAAAGATGGGTAATCTGCTGCGAACGATGGTACTTTTGAGGTTAGGCGGCTGCTTGAAGGCGAGTAGTGGAGGCGTGGGGATGGCCTTAGCAAGGTGTGAGTGTGTGTGTGTGAAAGTGTGAGAGTGTGTGTGTGTGAGAGTGTGTGTGTGTGAGTGAGTGTGCGTCTGCGCTCACTTGGAGGTCGAACTCCAAACCATCGTCAACACCTTCACCGAAGTGTACGAGAGCATGGGCCTTACACTAAACATCCGTAAGACAAAGGTCCTCTACCAACCTGCCCCCGCCACACAGTACTGCCCCCCCGATTATCAAAATCCACGACAAGGCCTTGGACAATGTGGACCACTTTCCATACCTCGGGAGCCTTCTGTCAACAAGGGCAGACGTCGACGACGAAGTCCAACACCGCCTTCAGTGTGCCAGTGCAGCCTTCGGTCGCCTGAGGAAGAGAGTGTTTGAAGACCAGGACCTCAAACCCAGCACTAAGCTCATGGTCTACAGAGCAGCAGT